>JADDOH010019704.1:0-17738 GCA_016648135.1 Agrypnia vestita | reverse complement strand
CTGGTGCAGGTGTAAGGGGTACCGATCAAAGTCCGTGAAGAAAAGTGTGGACGAAAAGTTTATTGCAGCTCACTTGGTCCAAACAGTAAAACATCCAGTGAAAAATATTTTTGGGTATATTTTTCACACATGGGAATAGGAAAACTCATCTAAGACACGATGAACAGTGAAAAATATAAAGCAATATTAGAAACATGTTTGTCTAGAGAATTGGATAGAGTTCAAGCAGTTGGCGTACCAATCAATCAGTAAGATTCAAGCAAGCATTCAAAAAGATGTTGAAATATTCCAAGGAAAAAAAGTACATTTTCTAGAGCGGCCTATAAAGTCACCAAATATTAATCCTATTGAGAACTTGTGGTCTATGTGCAAGGAGAGATTACTAAAAATGGATTGTACAATAAAGGCAAGATGATTGAAGCTGTCATTCAGGTGTGGTTCCGAGACGACAAAATCAAAAAGAATTGCAAAAAATTAATTGACTCTATGCCAAAACGGGTTAACGCCGTTATATAAGCCATAGGGGAACATATCCTCTATTAAATAATTTTAAAGATTTATAAACTAATATAAATCTGCCTGTGTTCACATTAATTTGCTTAATATTGTAACTGGTGACAACTAGGCCAGTGACTTTGTTAAAAATCCTCGACAAAAATACAATACTTAAAATTTACTTTACAACCATTTATGGATCCACAAACAAGATTTTTTCGGCAGCTTTAATTAATAAAGCGTACCTAAATTTTACATGTTTGAAAATTACACGATTTTTGGTTTATTGGAGGGAAATAATACTTTTTAACAAACTCTGCGGTAAAATTAACCAATATCTTAGGAATATATTATTTAGCTATTAAGGGTTAGCCCGTCCTATTCCATTTTATAATCGGATTTTATTTCTGTTAAAGAATATATAGGAGTTATCCAGTATTAGGACGTTGTGATTAAGAAGATACGTTAAAAAGTAAATCAATTAAATAAAAACAGAATATATGACTATTTCATAACTGAAACCTTGATTAATTCAGAACAATCATAATTCAAATAAATAATATTGTAATATTAATTGTAAAAATGAATCCTGCAGACAAACGTCTCTTTAAGATGTTTTGTGGGGCTAGTGATGTTAAAAGAAAATTATATGGAAAGTAAATAGATAAAAAAAATCTCATATCCCGAGTAATTGACGTAAGTCTCCTAGAAGCTATGCTTTTTGCAGGTTTCTTGTTATCCGGACTCTGATGTGATCTGGATTTCTTTTGATGGATTCTTGGATGAAGATTTCTTGATTGCATCGGCTCAATGTAAATGGGAATGTCTTGAAAGTTTGATATCCCATGTTTTGTTTTTAAAAAATATTTCTATTATAAATTACATATTAATTTAATTCGAATTTCAAAGGAATTTCACTACTAAGACGTAATGTTTAAGTTTCCTTGTTTGCTTGTAAAGAAAGCGTTAGCCAAATATCTGGACTTATCTACATTCGATTCTCCTTAATCTTTCAAAATGGGCGGCCCTCGTAGTCCAGTGGGTATGACACTGGCTTCTCACACCGAGGGTTCCGGGTTCGATTCCCGGTAAGGTCACAATCATGTGATTTACTCAAGCCTAGGTGTTTTGTGATGTATTTCGCTTCTGTAATTGGACTTCCTGGCCGGTTGAAGCGTAAAAAAAAGACATAAAATTGTTTGATCTTGCTGTCTATTTTTTGCTATTTGAAAATTTTTCTCTTTTAAGTCTTGTTTTATTTGAATAAAATATCGTTTCTCCCGTGAAACGCTACCGTGAACACCTGGATGAAGAATGATGTAATTAGTATATATATTAGGTCCTTACATATGAAATTGGCGTTTAGTATGGGAGGAACATAAAGCCGATTTTTTTTTTTATTATAATATATTTATTTAATCAAAGTAGGTACCATTGCTATCTATGCACTTTTGCCATCTCATAGGTAGTTCATCGATCCCTTTACTAAAAAAACCATTCGGACGGGAATCAATAAAATCTTTGAAGGCGGTTTGGACTGCCCCATCGGAGTTGAATTTGTTCCTTTGCAAGAAGTTATCCAAATTTCGAAAAAAATGGTAATCTGTTGGGGCAAGGTCCGGAGAGTACGGTGGATGTCTTAGACATTCCAATTGAAGCTCCCCTAATTTGGTAGCCGTCTGTTGTGCCGTGTGTGGTCTAGCGTTATCATGAAGCAGCAGTGGCCTAGAGCGATTAACCAGCCTCGGTTGTTTAGCAGCTAGCTTTTCCATCATGGTTTGCAGTTGCTGACAATAGACATCTGCCGTAATCGTCTGGCCAGATTTAAGAAAGCTGTAGTGAACGACACCAGCACTAGTCCACCAAACGCTCACAAGTAACTTTTTTGGATTCAATTTTCGCTTGGGGCATGGTTTGGCTGGTTCGGCAGGGTTCAGCCATTGCGATGAGCACTTCCAATTATCGTACAGGATCCACTTTTCATCACAGGTAATGATTCGATTTAAAATCCCTTCATTATTGTGCCGGTTGAGTAATGCAACAGAGCAGTCAACGCGCGTTTATTGATTTGCTTCACTCAATTCGTGAGGTACCCCCTTTCAAGCTTTTTCACCTTAACCAATTTTGCTTCACTTGGTAAAACAGTTTTATCACTAACCCGCGCCTGGCAGCTAACTCGGATGTGGTTTGCGATGGATCCACTTTCCCACACAGCCTTATCTCCTCTCAACAAACAACATACTGATTATTATTAAATATATATATAATTCTGTTGTGGAAGCGGATCCATCGCAAACCACATCCGAGTTAGCTGCAGGCTGCGGTGTTAGTGATAAAACTGTTTTAATCCACTTGAATCAAATTGGTAAGGTGAAAAAGCTTGAAAGGTGGGTACCTCACGAATTGAGTGAAGCAAATCAACAAACGCGCGTTGATTGCTGCGTTGCATTACTCAACCGGCACAATAATGAAGGGATTTTAAATCGAATCATTACCTGTGATGAAAAGTGGATCCTGTACGATAATTGGAAGCGCTCATCGCAATGGCTGAACCCTGCCGAACCAGCCAAACCATGCCCCAAGCGAAAATTGCTCCAAAAAAGTTACTTGTGAGCGTTTGGTGGACTAGTGCTGGTGTCGTTCACTACAGCTTTCTTAAATCTGGCCAGACGATTACGGCAGATGTCTATTGTCAGCAACTGCAAACCATGATGGAAAAGCTAGCTGCTAAACAACCGAGGCTGTTTAATCGCTCTAGGCCACTGCTGCTTCATGATAACGCTAGACCACACACTGCACAACAGACGGCTACCAAATTAGAGGAGCTTCGATTGGAATGTCTAAGACATCCACCGTACTCTCCGGACCTTGCCCCAACAGATTACCATTTTTTTCGAAATTTGGATAACTTCTTGCAAAGGAAAAAATTCAACTCCGTTGGGGCAGTCCAAACCGCCTTCAAAGATTTTATTGATTCCCGTCCGAATGGTTTTTTTAGTAAAGGGATCGATGAACTACCTATGAGATGGTAAAAGTGCATAGATAGCAATGGTACATACTTTGATTAAATAAATATATTATAATAAAAAAAAATCGGCTTTATGTTCCTCCCATACTAAACGCCAATTTCATATGTAAGGACCTAATATATATACTAATTACATCATTCTTCATCCAGGTGTTCACGGTAGCGTTTCACGGGAGAAACGATATTTTATTCAAATAAAACAAGACTTAAAAGAGAAAAATTTTCAAATAGCAAAAAATAGACAGCAAGATCAAACAATTTTATGTCTTTTTTTTACGCTTCAACCGGCCAGGAAGTCCAATTACAGAAGCGAAATACATCACAAAACACCTAGGCTTGAGTAAATCACATGATTGTGACCTTACCGGGAATCGAACCCGGAACCCTCGGTGTGAGAAGCCAGTGTCATACCCACTGGACTACGAGGGCCGCCCATTTTGAAAGATTAAGGAGAATCGAATGTAGATAAGTCCAGATATTTGGCTAACGCTTTCTTTACAAGCAAACAAGGAAACTTAAACATTACGTCTTAGTAGTGAAATTCCTTTGAAATTCGAATTAAATTAATATGTAATTTATAATAGAAATATTTTTTAAAAACAAAACATGGGATATCAAACTTTCAAGACATTCCCATTTACATTGAGCCGATGCAATCAAGAAATCTTCATCCAAGAATCCATCAAAAGAAATCCAGATCACATCAGAGTCCGGATAACAAGAAACCTGCAAAAAGCATAGCTTCTAGGAGACTTACGTCAATTACTCGGGATATGAGATTTTTTTTATCTATTTACTTTCCATATAATTTTCTTTTAACATCACTAGCCCCACAAAACATCTTAAAGAGACGTTTGTCTGCAGGATTCATTTTTACAATTAATATTACAATATTATTTATTTGAATTATGATTGTTCTGAATTAATCAAGGTTTCAGTTATGAAATAGTCATATATTCTGTTTTTATTTAATTGATTTACTTTTTAACGTATCTTCTTAATCACAACGTCCTAATACTGGATAACTCCTATATATTCTTTAACAGAAATAAAATCCGATTATAAAATGGAATAGGACGGGCTAACCCTTAATAGCTAAATAATATATTCCTAAGATATTGGTTAATTTTACCGCAGAGTTTGTTAAAAAGTATTATTTCCCTCCAATAAACCAAAAATCGTGTAATTTTCAAACATGTAAAATTTAGGTACGCTTTATTAATTAAAGCTGCCGAAAAAATCTTGTTTGTGGATCCATAAATGGTTGTAAAGTAAATTTTAAGTATTGTATTTTTGTCGAGGATTTTTAACAAAGTCACTGGCCTAGTTGTCACCAGTTACAATATTAAGCAAATTAATGTGAACACAGGCAGATTTATATTAGTTTATAAATCTTTAAAATTATTTAATAGAGGATATGTTCCCCTATGGCTTATATAACGGCGTTAACCCGTTTTGGCATAGAGTCAATTAATTTTTTGCAATTCTTTTTGATTTTGTCGTCTCGGAACCACACCTGAATGACAGCTTCAATCATCTTGCCTTTATTGTACAATCCATTTTTAGTAATCTCTCCTTGCACATAGACCACAAGTTCTCAATAGGATTAATATTTGGTGACTTTATAGGCCGCTCTAGAAAATGTACTTTTTTTCCTTGGAATATTTCAACATCTTTTTGAATGCTTGCTTGAATCTTACTGATTGATTGGTACGCCAACTGCTTGAACTCTATCCAATTCTCTAGACAAACATGTTTCTAATATTGCTTTATATTTTTCACTGTTCATCGTGTCTTAGATGAGTTTTCCTATTCCCATGTGTGAAAAATATACCCAAAAATATTTTTCACTGGATGTTTTACTGTTTGGACCAAGTGAGCTGCAATAAACTTTTCGTCCACACTTTTCTTCACGGACTTTGATCGGTACCCCTTACACCTGCACCAGAAATTGTATAATTAGAGAACAAGATATTCTCTGTCCTTCGGTCCAACAAGCATATTTTTTAACCCAAGTCAGCCTTTTTTTCATCATGGACTCCGTCGAAATTGTTTTTTTGGGTCTTATTGCTTTTCTTCCTCTCTACAAATTGTAGAGTCGTGAATTTTCACTCCAGCTTGTTTTAGATCGTACTAAAGATCAAAGCTTGTCTTTTTAGGGTTCAATTTCCTTTTTTTCAAAAGAAAAGATTCATCTTTTTTTGTCTTTGTTTGAGGATTTGTCTTCTTTTTCTTCCTTTCTTTCGTTGTACTTAAACTGATCCAGTTTCCCTTTTTTGTTTGATTATCTTGTTTACAGTTCCCGAGCTCACGGAACACTCACTAGCAATGTCTCTTTGCGTCATGAAATGTACTCACGAAGTGTAATTATTTTTCCTCTTTTTCTTGGCCATAAAACACGAAAAAACAACCAAAATGTTTTATTTCTCACAAATCCACAAAAAAATGTGAAATCACAAAGTAACCGGCAAAACAGAATGGCAGCTTATATAGTCTGTGTATAAACTATCTAACTAACCATCAGGCCGTTTCTCCGCAAGGGTAGACAAGAGGAGAGGACCCCATATACTTCTATTTTGGCGCGCCACTTTTGGTTCGGCTACATTCATCATTTTTCATGCATGTTCTACGGTTGCTGCGGATTTTAACAGAGCCATTCTCCAATATTTGTAAAATCTTATCAAGCCAGGTCTTTCGCGGACGCTCTCTGTTTTTGCTGTTTTCAGCACTCGCATCATACATTTTCGTAACCGTCCTTTCCTCGGTCATACATTCCACATGACCAAAACATCTCTGCGATCCTTTCTATATCCTATCTACCATGCATCAGCCAGCTTTACATTCACTTCTTATTTGTTAATTCCTCACTCTATCGACCGAATATTTTCCACACAAGCGCCTTAGTGACCACATTTCTACCGCATTCATTGTTTACCATTCCATCACACTTAATCACTCTTTCATCTCTCTCGAACACTAAAAGTAAATCTTAAAATCTTAGCTTGTTGGTCTTTTAGTTAAGACTCTCGTCTCGTGAACCAAAGGTCACGGGTTCGAACCTCACTCCATATCAGCAAGTTAGTCCTATCTTCAATAGCACAAGCGTTTAGCTTAGTTAGAAAATAGTTAGAATACTGATGTGACACGTATTCTGTGTTCGCATCTCTATTTAAAAAAAAAAAATATTTTCAATTAGGCACGTTACGGTTATATAAAATATGAATTACATTTTTTTATTATAGAACCATTGACGTCGTTACTTTGTAAGTATGTAAGTGTACTACACCTGATATACAAAAGTATCGATTCGCTTTGCATATTGTTGTATAAGCGACTCTTGTAATACGAGTATTGATGACAAACGCGGATTTCATTGTCAGTACATATTATTATTCATGCGTTCAAATCCGTGGTGTTCTCCACATATGGAGAACACCACGGATTTGAACAATTGGACTTTTACGTTCCTTCAGATGGAGGGTGGTTGTTTTAAATTTTGGTCAGCTTGGATATAGCAGGCTTGGCTATACCAATGCTTTTTTTGGCTTCGCACCCTCCATTATTGAGAAGACAGATTTCTGATCGGTAAGATCACTGAACTCTTCATCAACTGAGTCAAATTGGTTCTCAGTATTTGGTCAAACCGATCTTGTCAAGTATTTTTTTGTTATTGTTTACTTTTCATTTAAGAAAGAAGATCGAATTAGTGTGTGTAAACGGTGCGTACGAGTTACATTCATTCGTCGTGTTGGTGTTTATACCCGTAAACACCAACAAAACGAAATAATGCGCGTCGTACGTACGGCTTACACATACTAAATCGATTGTCTTTCTTAAAAGGAAAGACCCATACCAAGCTCTTCTTCAGTATTGTGGATATGTTCTGCCATTTCCACAAATTTTGAGGTTCAGGAACGGTATACTGCCCAAGATATCCTGATGAAAATGAAAGCATGGAGGCTGCAATAGATAGAACGTGTAGCGAGAGTAGAATCTCGTAAAAGGCACTAATCCAGCAACATCAAAATCGACCAAGACGGAGATGGGCGGATAATTTCAAGACAGGCCTGTGAGCGATGGGGAGTGCTCAGCGAACTGTATCACAAAGAAGGAATAGACGGCGCTTTCTTGTGACTCCGGTCATGAACTTAAGTCCACGCTTAAAAATAACTGGCGAAATATTACGTTTCATTACCAGATCCATTTAGATCTAAGGGAGTCCTTTGTGATCCAAAAATGTCATTAAAATTAAAAGAGAACATATGTAACTAATGTCATACCCGCTCTCCTCTATGGCTCTGAATGCTGGATTATGCACAGCACCTATAATAGGTAAAATGCGCATGATGAGATGGTCATGTGTAGTGTCCCTAAGAGATAAAATAAACGTAAATAAAATAAAAGTCCGGGTGTCACAGACATCAATAGCAAGGTGAAGGAAAGGCAATCGAGAGGGTACGGCCAAGTTGGATACGGAGCACCCGATCACATTGTTAACCAGACGATCTCCATGGATCTTCCCCGAATTACATCCAGAGGAAGACCAAAAATTCATGGGTGGTGCAAAGGGGTGGTCAAATGCGGAGGCACGGATTGGGTGACGTCATCCAGGACAAAAGACCGTATGGACGAGGAGAGCTGACCCCAACAGTCGACGACGACAGTGAGTTGGGATGAAGCCAGGGAGAAGTAGAAGATGATTCATTACCACAAATTCATTACGTGTTAAAAATAAATTACAGTGTCAGGGTATCGATATTTTCGAGATAATTTGCCTTTATTAATAACGAATTTCTCATGCCGCGACGTTTTGGCACGAGAATAACACTTCTGATTCGGCGTTTCAAATATACATTCAGGAAGTTGTGGTTGAAATAAGGCCGCTAGCAAGCAGCTCAAGCACGTATTATGCAAAAGTCGCCTGTGAATGTTGTACTTGCGAGTGCAGTATCGCTTGAGCGGTGGCGGCGCCCGTGAATCGTTCACCCCTGGTCGGTATTGATCGGAGCACCCGCACTCGCGAGGTGGGGCACCATGCACCAGCCCTCGCGTACTGCGGCATCAAGTGGTGCGGTGTTGAGCAGTCTCGTCCGATTCACTTTTCACGTGTGAGGACGTCGTCCTACAGTATTTCAACAGCTTTTCAGCAAAGTGACATGATATTGTTAATTGATTTTGTGGTGCAACATGATTATTTCGATATTCTCAATAGACTAACTAGCCTTAGTACTACACACACGTTGGGGTATGTTTTACCTGGTGACGACAGGGTCAGCGCTTCTCGAAACTATAATACAACAATCAGTAAACAGAATTAAGTTCTTAAATAATATCATAGCAAAATCACCCGGCGCTTACATTTTTAATATAAATAAAAATAAAAGACTTTGTATAACAACTATTTGTTGAATTATCAACTTGTTTCGGAGCCGATTGTCATTTTATTAGGATACAGCGTATACTAAAAATTATAAATCGAAATTAGCAAAAACAAGAATAAATATATGGGATTTGAATAACTAACTAGGAACTAATGTGAAAACAAACTTAAAACTTAAAAGTATTTGGCTTTGGTATTTAATTTGCTATTAAAACTTTTTCTAATTTTTTAATTTATCTAACTGTTATCCCGTTTATTTGAATGTACAATTTCTAAACTCTGGTTAATATCGAAAAATGTTTTGTTTCCAAAAGATGTTTAGGAAATTCAGATTAGTTATTGCTCTTCAAAAGTCACCAAAAATAACAACTTAAAATAAAATTACTGCAGTGATGGAATGCTACTAACGATAATTGCATTTAGAGCTCCATTTGTCTCATTTCCCGCAGTCACCCTCCTTTCAATATCATTCTCCACGTTGCTGTTCCTAATAGTTCAAATTTGTTCTAAGCATTCATTATTTACCTTTACATCACACTTAGTCACTCTTTTATCTCTCACGAGTACCCGTCGCTTTCGATTTGCTTATCTTTTTCAGAAGTTAAACTCTCCATGCATACGTATGACATTGTAGCCATTTAAACTGCATATAGCAGGCAGGATATAACCCACCCAGTCTCGCTGCTACTTCTAATTCCTTAAGTTCTTTCTACGATTGTCCATGCACAAGTTAAAAACCAAATAAAAACTTTATCCCTTTCTTTCTCCTTTCTCCGGATAACCTTTCTCAGGATAACAAGATTGTTATTGCTAGCCAGTATTTAGCACAACACTGACAACGGTACACCATGCTTTCGACACGGTATTGCAAGCCAATATTTAACCACAACATCCTAGTGATGATGATAGATTCTGTAATGGGATCCGAAACGTTGGCCAGAAAGGTCGCAAAAACATGGCAGAATATCCCAGAAAACACAAACCAGAAGAACAAGATTGTTATTATATTAACACAAAATAAACAGGGCGCACATACGTGTAAAGTTGCTATGAGTAATGTCACGACATACATCAAATATCATTAGATCAAAATTGACGGCAATGTCATCGGTGTGTACATATTTATTATAGAGTAAATTACTAAATCTGAAAATACCACCCAATTTGGCAGGATGTTTTTATATACACTAGCCGCACACGGCCCGTGATCTTTCACGGGAAATAATAATCAAACATAATAATTTTGTTGTCTGTCCGTCCGGTCCGTCTGTCTGTTCCCGTCTGTTTCCGTTTCTGCTTCCGTTATGACACTTCCGTTGCATCACTAGTGCTTATTTGTGGGTTATAAAAACAATGGCAGCAATATCCAAACAAATTTGAATGCAGTCATCGAAAATTACTAATTTATATTAGGTCCTTACATATGAAATTGACGTTTAGTATGGGAGGAACATAAAGCCGATTTTTTTTATTATAATATATTTATTTAATCAAAGTATGTACCAATGCTATCTATGCACTTTTGCCATCTCATAGGTAGTTCATCGATCCCTTTACTATAAAAACCATTCGGACGGGAATCAATAAAATCTTTGAAGGCGGTTTTGACTGCCCCATCGGAGTTGAATTTTTTCCTTTGCAAGAAGTTATCCAAATTTCGAAAAAAATGGTAATCTGTTGGGGCAAGGTCCGGAGAGTACGGTGGATGTCTTAGACATTCCAATTGAAGCTCCTCTAATTTGGTAGCCGTCTGTTGTGCAGTGTGTAGTCTAGCGTTATCATGAAGCAGCAGTGGCCTAGAGCGATTAACCAGCCTCGGTTGTTTAGCAGCTAGCTTTTCCATCATGGTTTACAGTTGCTGACAATAGACATCTGCCGTAATCGTCTGGCCAGATTTAAGAAAGCTGTAGTGAACGACACCAGCACTAGTCCACCAAACGCTCACAAGTAACTTTTTTGGAGTCAATTTTCGCTTGGGGCATGGTTTGGCTGGTTCGGCAGGGTTCAGCCATTGCGATGAGCGCTTCCGATTATCGTACAGGATCCACTTTTCATCACAGGTAATGATTCGATTTAAAATCCCTTCATTATTGTGCCGGTTGAGTAATGCAACGCAGCAGTCAACGCGCGTTTGTTGATTTGCTTCACTCAATTCGTGAGGTACCCACCTTTCAAGCTTTTTCACCTTACCAATTTGCTTCAAGTGGATTAAAACAGTTTTATCACTAACACCGCAGCCTGCAGCTAACTCGGATGTGGTTTGCGATGGATCCGCTTCCACAATAGCCTTCAATTCTTCATTATCAACTTTGGTCTCCGGCCGTCCACGGGGCTTGTTCTGCAGGTCGAAATTTCCAGAACGAAAACGTTGGAACCAAAAACGCACTGTGTTTTCTTTTGCGGCACCGTCGCCATACACATCATTAATCCTTCGAGCCGTTTCTGCAGCACTGGTGCCACGGTGGAACTCGTACTCGTAAATAACGCGATATTTCAAGTTTTCATTTTGTAAACTGAGTGACGCAAAGAAAAAAACAATTGAGAAAAAAACAAATGAATTATAATTTTCAAAACACAAATACATGAGTAAATAGCTGTATAAATTTGGATTTGGAATTCCTAACCAAAGAGAAGATATTTGAGATCAAATTTGCCAGTACGGCAAAACGTGAATTTCATATGTAAGGACCTAATATAATGTACTGACTTGGAGATTTTATAAGAAACATAAGTTTATAGGAAACATGAGATATCTCTACATGAGAGAGTACGGGCATTATCCTTGGCTTTACCCAACCGAGTTTCTCCAGGGTATGCTTGGCTACAATAGTTTAGAGACTAGAAGGAATGTGTATTTGATTACACATTTTTATCGATTGTTGCGCGGTATGACCGATAATCCTGAAATTATGCAGAGCATTGGTTTGTATGTTCCTGATAATTACACTAGACATCGTCAGCATAGATTGTTTCACATTCCAATATACAGGACCAACCTGCCGATGGTTATGCCTGTTGGAAGAGCCACAGCTATGCTGAACAAAATTGCTTTGGGTATTGATATATTCCATGTGTCTGAGGGGGTTTTCCGAAGCGGGATTCTCCTACACCTTTGACCAGATTTTATGTTATTTTTAATTTATTAAATACTTTCATTTTTGATATATACTTCCTAATATGTATGCCTTAAACATTTTGTTTGTCATGTACATATTATCGTGAAATAAATTGAATTGAATTGAATTGAATGATTTTGGAAGGGATAGATACATAAAATCTAGAATCCAGTACATTTTAAATTGGTAATCCTCGGTGACTGTATTCAGAACATTTTTAATTTTTTTTTGATATTCTGCCTCTGCTTTTATACCCCACATTTGACCTAAAATATTTACATTATACACGTTTTTGCTGTATACCATAATTATATCGTAGTTATTGTTTTTAAAGTTACTGCGTCAGATACATTTTTTTACTCACCTACAAGCGTCGGTAAAATTTTCCGTAATTATAATGGATATTATAAAATTATTTTGTTAAATACTCAATGATGTCTTTGTATCGGTTGCCATGTGGCTTGGCAAGGTGTAGGCCAATGACAAAATGGTGGCTGTGGTGGGGTGGTATCCTTGGACTCTGAAATAGATAACTTGGCAGATACCACAAAGTAAAACGTCTGGGGTTTTAATTGTCTCTGATCTGGCAACCAACGTTCATTTAATTTAAGTGTTGAACTAGAAAATCTGATTAACGTATTATTAATGTTATTTTCTTTCTTAACATTTTTATTTAGTGTTTAAAACCCATTCTAGGAAGACTTTTGCATAAAATCATTTCTGATTTGTGAATACATATCCACGGTTCCTATGTGGGTATACTGTCGAATCTGCAAAAAATCGATTTTCGTTTTACTATCTTAAACTATCCAATTTCCTCTATATTTTCGGACAATGTTAGAAAAAAGTTTAATTTTCGTTTTAATAAAAAGCAAATATAAAGGAAACTAAACATTTTTAAGCATTATCTGAAAATATAGATCAAATTTAACATAGTAAAACGAAAATCTAGCCCGTCGGCATTGCTTGCTACGAGTAATACTTTATTGCTTCCATCCGACGATATATAAACCTTTCTTTACACAGGTTGTGGAGGTTTCTTTCAGTTTATAATAGAAAATATTCTTTACACTTTAGGTGAAATGTCAACATCAAAGTTTGCATTTTTTTTTTTCAATATTTCGTACTTTGTCAAAATGTTACACCACCAGGAAAGTAATTTATATTGAATATTTAAAATTCATTTGCTTTGATACAAGTCAAATTAAATTTTTAAAGCCCTGCAGAAATTTGAAAAATATTTAAGGTTTTTGTCATCTTATTTGGCTTTTATTTATGCCAATAAATTTTTTATATTCCCTCTAAGTTACTGTAGTGATAGTGAGATAGACGGAAAATAAGTTAGAAATATTGAAAAAAAATCCAAATTTTGATGTCGTTTATCTCCGTAACTCAAATCAACATTTTACAAAAAGTGTAAAATAATATTTTCTATTCAAAATTTAAAAAATTGTTTCCATGACAACTGCAAACGGGACAAGTGCATTTAGGCCACGTTCACATGGACCGCGCGGTACCGCGCGGTGAGAGCGTTCACATGACAGCATTGTGCGCGAGCCAGTCCGGCATCAACATTGTTAGAGAATGGATGTGGAGGAGGCAATTTGCTTACGGATTTTATACTGAAAACTGAAACATCGCAGAAGAAGACAAAGAAGATACTGGGTGCATCCTATTTTAAGTCAAAGACTTTCTTCAAGCCTATTTTTTACTTTATATCCCGACCTGAGACTACACGAAGAGAATTTTTTTAACTAATTCAGGATGTCGGTTACATCCTTCGATTTTTTATATGATTGCGTTGAAAACGATTTAAACATAGTGATCATGCTATAAGGTATTGCATCAAGGTATCACCAAGATCTTCTTTTTATTATTTTATTCGAATAGTCCTTCGAACTAAGATTCCAAATGGCATCTCTTTTTTTAATTTCATTTAATTTAATTTTAGCAAATCGATAGATACGTCTTCGCTACTCATTTTCTTCGATCTATGCGTCTGTCCGTCTCAAACCGCGCGGATCAACTGAACGGGTCGATACAGGCTTGTAGGATCTTGATCCGCGCGGCACCGCGCGGTACCGCGCGGGTCAAGATCATGCGCGCGGGTAGGAGCGGTGCCGCGCGGTACCGCGCGTTAATGTAGACGATAAACTCTATTTATTAAGATCTTGTACCGCGCGGTGAGTAATTCCGCGCGGTACCGCGCGGTCATGTGAACGTAGCCTTAGTTATCTTATTACTGTGCCACCGCGACGCTGCATTAAATTTCCTATCTTAACATATCGAATGGAACGTTAGCTGTTGTGCCGTTTCCTGGTCACCTAAAAAATAGTTGTCTAATTCACTGCGTAACAATTTTTTTGTAACATTAATAAAACTAGGTACGTATTTCTTTTTCGATTTGCAATAGGATATGACAATAAAAATTATGAGAGACGTACCGTTTTTGTGTTATAGCTATAATAAATAAACCAAACAAAAAATTTACATATAATTAATTTTGTTCTTGCAAAATCATCTAAATTCTGGCAAAAAACTTTTTTGATCTATTAATGATTTTTTTACGTTTATGAGATGCAGTCTTCTCGAATTAAAAATTAACAGTAATTCACCTTGATAACGTTCTTTAATCTTCTTTATTTCTTGAAACCTTTCTTCCTGTTTATTACTTACCATGCCAAGATTTGAGGGAAAGAAAATCAATGTGTGAATGTGGGATGTGTATTTTCAATGACTTTCTGCATCCAAAATTGTAACTAAATTTCTAGGCGATTTCCCAAGAATCCTGTTATACCGGCTTTTAATGACGCTGCAATTTCTTTGTAATTTAACTTTAAATCAAACTTATCGTTTTTCTTAAGTAGTCTTGTGTGGTCCCACAAATACACCTTCCTTTAGTTTGAAACTCACTTTTCAAATACCCAAAGCCCTCTTCAATATACCTACAACTCGATATAACGTGCGATAGTTGAATTAAACAGAATATTCTAACAAGCGATAATAAAGTGTTCATAGAAGAGTGATAAATTGCGAAATAGTGTGAATTGGAGATTAGTGCTACAGATTAATTTGTGTCCAGTGACTTTGTCCTACAGCCACGTCCCGCGACAACTGGTACAACTTAAGCACAAAAAATATGAATGGAATTTCTCAACTTATGAAAAAAAATAAGGTAGATTAAAAAAAATCTTAAAAGTAAGACTTGATGGTCTACTTTTACGGTACGCACATATCCTAATTCTACGCCCGGAAGTAGGAAAGATATTACTATTAATGTTACCAAAACTTTGTCACGTGGTGTTTTTAGTTTCAGTTAAAATATGAATTATGGTCACCTAAGCTCCGTCATCAAAGTGGAAAAATTTTGGCCGTCGGCCTGCAGACGTAATTGTACGTACACAGGTGTGTACCACCTCCGTATGTAATGCGTCAATTCAGTGCAAAGATCAGATTTACAACTTGGCATCACAGGATTCCGTCGACTCATCGTTCTCATTGCTGCGCACCGGGTGTGACAGACCTCCGCGATCCGTGAAGTTGCGGGCTTCCATGAGTTCAGGCGGACAGTATCAAATTATATATTACTTCCATGCTGTAAACACAAGTCCATCACGCGCACATGTGAAACACCGGTGGAAAAATAAACGATTCTAATTTTAGAGAGACTATGACTCAGTCTTTGCAATGAATTCTTGCGGAACGTAGCAGTGTAGAAAGTATGCGAGGAGCGTAGAGTAGCGCCTACGTCTAGCGCTTTCGAAATTCGTATATCAGACGATAAAAATAAAAACGCATTTTCTGGTGGCGGCCGTCGAATCAATGCGTCATAACAGCATCATAACATCGTTGAATAGACAACTACACAGACAAAAGCTCAACATAACTTACATTCCTAAAAGGTATGTTGAGTTAGGTTAGGTTATTCAATACGCGGTCATGGCAGCAGAGTAAAATGCTAACGATAATTTTAATCTCCTCTTTCAGAATATAAAATACAGTATCAACCGTGAAAATTTTAAAAAAATCGCTAAAATTTTTAATGTAACCAGTAAACTAGGACAGACACGGTATATAGATGGAGCAGAGCAAGTACACAATACTTTACCCGCAGATTTCTGCCTAAATTATGAGTCGAAAATGTTCAAACAATTTGCATTTTTTTTTTAATATTTGTTTTTTTCAATATTTATGTTCTGTAAAAAGTTGGAGAATCATAGAAGTAACATATACATAATTTTATAAATTTATTTGCTTGAAAAGGTTAAATTACTATTTTTTCAACTAAATCCTGGAAAAACTTATTTTATATAGTCCTGTAAAACGCCTACAGAAGTTTTCTAATTTATGACAACATAAATTACTTATTTTTATTATATTTGAAAAATGTACCTTCGGAACAAAAACGTTCCACATCTGATCCATACGTTTCAAAGAAAATGTACGGATTAGTTGAATGACACATTCCAATTCCTTTCAAATTTTCTTACAAATGACACGCAATGACATCGGGATGTTACATAAGTTAAATGATATCTCAATGTCATTCAGTAAAAATGTAATAATAAGATTTTGTGTATTTTTTTCGATGTTTTTATTTTTATTTAATCGCACAGAGTTCAAAGATTAGATATAAGCTGGATACTTGAGAAGAAAAAATCAATATTTATTTATCTCGTTTACTCCATCCATAATGATACGACGTAGCATCAACTCTCGCGGTCTTAATCTGTAACAGTTTTTCCTGGACCCAATCAGGACGTCATCGTATAATTAATACTACACATCTTTGCTGGAGTATGAAGTATGAGTAAGAAGTAAGTAGGATGTATGAAGTAGTTTCCTTTTATTTATAGAACTTTAACGGGATAGAATTACCTTACACTACAGCCACATTCAGTGGCGTAATATCGGGGAAAAAAGAATTGAGCCCCAACCCTTTTCCCCTTGAAAGGATCCTTTAAATATGTAGGTGTTATTTATAAGATAAAATATTATAATATTATAGCTACATGGTTTGTCAGTTAAATTAAAAGAACGAAATTCATTTCTTGTTTCCTATAATATATGAATTTATAAATTTCCTATAATACCTACCTCCTTTTTCTAAATTATGTTACTGTTAAAACCTTCAAAAAACTGTTTATACTATTATATATTCTCAATTCCTACTGTAATTTTTTGCTTTACTTAAATACTATTCTTTTGATTTCTTATATAGGTACACAATTCTGTAATAAGTACTTTTTGTACCGTATATTGAAATAAATAATATAAAAAAATATTCCCATAATCATGAAAAAAAAAATTGAATTTGCGTGTACACAGGTACTTTGTTAGTGCTTTAGAAGATATACTTCTTTGGAATACGTAAAATAACCAGCAGATTGTATACACTATAGTAACTCATCATCAACACTCATGAACTCGCAACTAAACATAATCTGACAGCTGACACGTATCTAATATGTCTATAATTCTATTTTACAGATAAGTTTACAGAGCTATACTCTCTTTGTCGGCTAACTTCATGGTGTGAAATCTTACGTCGCACAATGCGCGCGTACTTCGAATAAATTTTCACCCCAAAGCACAGTGGTCGGAAAAGACAATCTGAGCGAGCGAAATTATTTTAGTGTTTATTTGTATTCTATACCCATTAAATAATAATAATAAACCAATTTAAAGATATAAAAAATAAAATAAATGTAGTATTGAA
>JADDOH010019703.1:0-22739 GCA_016648135.1 Agrypnia vestita | reverse complement strand
AATTCAAATGTTTATTCAATGTTCAATGTTACAAATGTTTACAGTGTTTACAAAATTTAATGAAGCTTTTTTCATTGTTGTTGAGTGTCTTGGCAGCAAGTAAACACTAAATTGATTTGACGCCCTGCCTGCTACACTAGTAATTTACTGTATTATAGCAGACAGTGCTCTTCCAGTAGTATAATGTTCAAGAATATTTATTATTTATAGAACATTTGTGAATAAATCTTATTGCCAATTAAAATTAAGTAATAGTAATAATTAAGTTGACTTATGTTAAAGGGAATAAATTTTTCATATTCGATATAAGTTACTGTAATGATAGTCTAACGTTTTGCAAAAAATAAGTCAGAAATATTGGAAAAAAAATGCAAACTTTGATGTCGCATATCTCCTTAACTATTGATATTAGGTCATGATAGCTTGAACATTTTCGACTCATAATCAAGGCTATACTCCTGCCTTGAGGTTATTAATGTTTTACAAATAACCCTGTATAATATATATAGAATCAGCGCCGCAACATACCTACCTACAAGTGCAAGACATGACTATCGAATTCTAAATTAAATTAAATAATCGTATGGGAGGAACGCCGTAGTTTTGTGCGAGAGATCCAGGATCCAGCCATCTGGTGAGTCAGGAGATGTTATTCTTGGGTGGTTTTGGGTCTGACCTTTATCCCGATTGACTTGTTTTTAAACACGATTATTATTTGCACACACAAATTATCTCCCTGGAACTGTGCCTATTTACACGGCATAGCTCCAATAATCGCCTTTTATCGTACAAGGAATATACAGGCTTTTACGCAAATGAAAATTTATTAAACTTGAAAAGGACGCGAATTAAATTAACTTGTGAATGTAATTACTTGAATACAGTAACTATTTACCTGTAATTACTCGAATTTATAAAAGTTAATATTATATAACTGGTTGAGTCGACAGGTAGCCACGGATTGTTAGGTTGACAAGTAAGTTTTTATATTTTAACGTCTCTTTGACAATTTTCCACGACGTGATCTTTCAATAAAGAAAACGGAATAATCCAAGACTATGGTCCCGTTCATACAATGAAAATAAGTATTTCACTATATAATTTAATGTCCTGTTAATTTAATCTAACTAAAATAATCGTAATCTAAATTAAACAAACCAAACCTAATAACCTAACCTAACCAAACCTAATAACCTAACGTAACCTCATATATTGCCTATGAAATGTCAAAATATGCAGTGCATTTTTCGAAACTTTAAAGTGTAATATCTTATTTAATACTTACTTTTTAAACGTAAATTATCTTTCTTTTTGTTATTAGCACATTCAATAACATAGTGAAATAATCATTTTCGTTGTATGTGCAATGGGACCATTATCTTGGATTTAGCCCAAATGATTTTACGAGTCGTTAAATATTTTTAATAGTTTATTTTTGTGATTCAATGAAAAGTGTTTCATTTGGTATAGTGCACATATTAAACGTACGGTATTTTCAATGTAGGTATGTATGCCAAGTTTGCCTAAAGAAATAATTCATGTGAAGAAAAGAAGAACCTTTTTATGTATTTGTCAAACGTAGTACTAATATTATTTTAAAAGTTGTTGGAAATCAGTTTGTTTCACTCACATCTACTGTCGTCTTCATCTAAAGAATTCGAATATTAAATTAAAACCAATATTTTCGGCACAATGAGAGAAACATTGAAAGTTTACACATGTCTTGACGTTTTTCTATTTTTCAGCCTAATAATCACAAATAAGAATCTTGTTATTTTTAATATACGCCATTAAACATAGAGAAAAAGTAATACATATTAAATCTACCTTAGGTATTTTTGGGTTCAATGAGGAATATTTTAAAAGCACATTGCTTCCTTATTAAGCTCTCAGCGAATGGCGCTAGATGTCTCGAAGACAGCATTTTTATTGAATTTTTCAAAATTCACATTTTTCCTTCGTATTTTCCATTTGTGGGGTATAAAAGCAAAAGCAGCAATATCAAAAAAAAAAAAATAATGCAATCAATGATGATTACCTACTTACTCATTTATAATATACTGAATTCGAGATTTAATAGGAAACATTGCCTATAGAATTACAGGAAACATGCATTTTTAAGGGATAGATACGGAAAATATAGAATTCAGTACATTTTAAATTAGTTAGCCTCGGTGACTGCATTCAAAACATTTTTTTTGTCTATGGTTCCCTTTGCTTACACATGGCATAATTATCAAGAGACAATGTATCCCGAATACTAGGAACTACATCAATAAAACAATAATTTATTATTTAATCATAAAAATTGAACATTTCAAAGATAAATGCGAAATACATTAAGTTACTTTAAATTTAAAATAAAAATTAAAAACGCACAACATTATACGTCGACAATAAAAAAATATGTTTTTAAATACAGACATCTATTGTTTTAACGTAAAAAGAAATCATAATGCAAAATAATGAAAAAATTTATTATCAAGTTAGTAATATAATAAATAGATGTCTCTAAATACATATTTTTAAATAATCTCTCATTAGTGAGTATATCTATTATATAAATGTAAAAATATAATTTACGTACAATAATTAATGGAGTTAATAATACGAAGATGTCGTTCTTGTATTTTATTTATAAATAGTTTAAATTCATGTAAAATTGTTTTAAATTCTTAGCTACGGTATCTGAATATCTTTCACAGGTGTCGCTAGTAAAGCCGTTCAGCTTTTGATATAAAAGCGAATGAGTTTATAATATTCGATTCAAGTTACTGTAGTGATCGTACAACTTTTTACAGAAAATAAGTCGGAAACATTGAAAAAATATGCAAATTTTGATGTTTGAACTTATCTCCTTAACTGTGCTATTCAAAATTGAATTAAGAAGACTCCCCGAGGTTTTTTCTACTAGCTACGTGACACCCTGTCTATCGTTTTTTAAATTTTGAAAATAAGAATTACGTCAATATTCTTTCTTCTTCTTCTTTTTATTTTGTTAGATCTGTCGATCTGTGTTAAATGACAAAAAGTTAAATCTTCTAATTATAAAAAAAATCCAAATCCATCCAAAAACTAATAACTGACTGTGATTAAGTCTATTATGAAATTTATACATCAACCCTCCCTATTCTCAGGGCAACAATATAATTATAAAATCGAAAGGCAAAATAGACGGGATGTACATATTTTATACAGGGTGTAACAAAGCTAGTCCACAATACTTTATAGGTGCATTCCTGCCTTGATTATGAGTCGAAAATGTTCAAGCAACTATGGCTTATCAATAATTACGAAGATATGCGACTTCAAAGTTCGCATTTTTTCTTCAATATTTTGTGACTAATTTTTTCTAAAACATTGAACAATCATTACAGTAACTTATATCAAATATGAAAAATTCATTTCCTTTAATACAAGTCAAATAAGATGATAAAAACCGGATTAATTGGAAAACATTCCAATTAAAATTAAGTCATTTTAACTTGTATTGAAACGAATGAATTTATCGTAATTGATAATTTGCTTATAACTTTTAGTTACTGTTATGATAGTTCAACTTTTTACAAAAAATAAGTCAGAAATACTGAAAAAAATGCAAACTTTGATCTCGCATATCTCCGTAACTATTGATATTAGGCCATGGTTGCTTGATCATTTTCGACTCATAATTAAAGCAGGAACTACCTGTGAGGTATTGTGGTAGTTCTGTTACAGTCTGTATAATAACGGTCAAGAAACGAGTGTTAAGATAACGCAAACCAATGAGAAAAAAATACGTATTTCGTATTTCCAATCAATTTTGGACATAACTAAATTATTTTTAACACCTTAGACTGTAGGGTCTAGTTCAATTTTTGGTCAGCAGTGTGCGGTAATAATTACTCTAAATATTGTCTTTTTATAGAATATTTTATTTTAGTTTTTGGACACCGGGATTCCTGCCTATTTAAGCCTCCTTTGTCCTTAATATTATTAATATATAATATATTAATATATATGTATTAATAATCAAGTCCCGTTCATCTTACTACAAAGACCCGATCTTGCACATTTTGTATGTATGTTTACACATTGAAATATCTCTAACTTCATTATCACTTTTGAAACACCCGGTAAATAATAATTCTTATACATTAAGGACATCATTGAAACAAAAATCTTGAAAATAGTTATTTTATTTTTATTTATAAATAATATTTTTGTAGATACAAAACCATTGTATTTTAGGCGTTTCGCAGGAATAACATATTCATTCGATAATTTTCAAAAAAGTTCTTAAACAGACACTCGCGCACATATCATTCTTAAAATATTTTCTTAACATCTCGTATTATAAATTATTGAATTTTACATGTTCAAAAAGCTCTATGAATTTGTATAAAACTTTGAATGAACATTATATATAATTAAATAATTCAAACTACTTATTTTTTTATAATGTATGTTTTCGGATAATTAGTAAAAAGTAACTTTATAATTAATTGAGCAACAGTGTGACGTATCTTCAAACAATGATAGTCCTACGCGACAGAAAGTATTTGTATTGTACCTACATTGTTTGAAAAAATCAGTACTTTATTAAGATATTTTTTTATCAATCTAAACTTAAATCAATTAATAACATAGTTAAAATAGAATTAAAATTACTATAAAAATACTATACGTCTCTTCTTACTCTATAACAAAATTACTAACACAGTTTCTACTTATAAATGTAAGTCGCAATCCCGATACAGAAAGGAAGGATTATTGTTAGTATGAACAATTAGTCGTTTTGTCAAGTCTTTGTGGTAAAATCACTATGAAAACCTTTCCGTGAGTCGCACATGTTCCAATCACAGAGTGGAGTACAATGGCTCAAGACAGATTCATTAAAGGGAAGCTGCGGAATAGAATTAATAGTAGTCAGATCATCCAAAAAGCTTTGGAATAATTGCATATCTAAAATTAATTTCTTTAATACATGTTCAGAAGACTTCATTCTTATATTCTTAGCGCTCGAATTCTACAGATTCGTAGCATTTATTATATGAAAAATACATTTTGACAAAGGAGAATGTGTAGGTACATAGGTTTACATTTACTAGAAGATTTGTTTCAAATTTATAATGTTGCAAAGATATAATACGTCATGGCTTGAAGACATTATAGTGTCATATATAAAATAGATACTTTTCACCACATAGTGTATATTGTGACAGCGTTTTACTAACTGAGGTAACATTCATTCGTGGTACATGTCGTAATAATAATACAACCCTTGGAACAATTTGCACATCCTCCTTTGTAGCATACTTTATTTGTTACTGAATATACTGTAATATATTTAAAGAAATTTGTAACACGCTTAAATTGTGACCGAATATATTAAAAACACATGTTGATAAATTTGTACGTTTCTTAAATTGTGACTGAATATACTAAAACACATTTCGAGAAATTTGTAGCATTCTTAGATCGTGGCCGAATATATCATACCAGTACACTTATTGAAAAAACTCCAATTTCTCAGTACGCCTAACAAGTACAAAATTGGCAAGATTTAATATTTTACCTAAATTTATTCTACTTCTCGGGATTGTCAACTCTTCTTCCACCCGCAATAAATCACCGCCTACAGCTAGATATTCCTATTAGTTCTTCATTGCTCCTTCCTATGTGAATACTCCGCGCACTGTCTCTCTTCCTCGGTCATGTCTGTGTCGTCCCAGCCCCAGACGGGGTTCTCCGGGTGGACTCCGTGGCAGTCTGCTTCGCTCTTCTCGTCCTCCAAGCTGATGGGGTGGGTCCCGTCTCCGGTCCTCTTCACTCGCTTCCTCACCATCTCTGCTGAAACTGTCTTCATGTCGTATGCCAGACCTGAAACGGAAACAAGCAAATAAAAAAAATCTGGACAAGCAGTAAAAGTTAAAATTTTCAAGAAAGCAATACTGAATTTCTTCCCCAGGGGGACATGATTAATCAAGAAATATATTATAGATGTCTCGTAGAGACGAAGCATTTTTTTTTAATATGGGAAAGTAGGTAATAGGGAAAAAATTCATTTTCGGTGTCATAGTAGGACTACCGATAATGTCTGCTGAATGTGTATATGAATTTGTCTACCGAGGCAAGAATAGAAGTGCAGCCTGGAGCTAGCAGAAGAAGAACCAAAATAGACTGAATAGTAGAAGGTAGAGATGAGATTGGGAGCAACTGGCACAACTGGCACCCGAGAATTGGGAGCAACTGGCACAAGATCGTGTGGACTGGAGGAGATTTTGTTCTCGGGCTGATGGTGTTGCGGCGGCCAGACAAGTAAAAAATGAACATGCGTCAATGTGACCGACCAACACAACCTGACCGCTTCATTTGTGAAGTATGCGGGAGAGAGTGTGCCTCTCGAATAGGGCTATTTTCCCATCGAAAAGCTCATGAGAGGCGCAGCAACAACTGAGTTAGGATGGCGAGGGGATCCTCCATCACGAGGCCCGGCTACAACAACAACAACAACAAAAAGAAATGAGATTTCTTAGACGTAGGTATGTGTGGCAAATCCATTAATGATAGAGTGATAGAGTAAAAAATGAAAATGTTAGGAAAGAATGTAAAGCTAATCTTAGCATAATGGATGGAATGAAAAAAGGCTTGCTGAGATGGTTTGGGCATGTTGAGCGAATGAATGAGGAAAGAATGGTAAAAAAAAATATATAACACATGTATAGATGGCGCCAGAAAGAGAGGGTGACCGCGGAAGACGTGGCACGACCAGATTAACCAAATACTGGAAAATGGTCCCGTTAGAAGCCTCAACAACCCCCGAGCTTGCATGCGAAGATGTATGGACGTGGATGAGGCGAGAGTTGTGTGTCAGGACAGAAGAGTCTGGCGTTCTAACCTCTCTGCCAATCTCCCGCGAGGGAGCGGCATGATGGTAAGTAAGTAAAATCTTTTAAGTAAGTAAGTAACATCCTTTCTTAATTCCGAAACACCACACGAGATCGCAAGGGAACTTCTTAATTTTACGAGCGAGTAGGTCCTGTAACGAGCTAACGAACCGCACAAGTATTGATAGATTCAATGTGAATTCAAGTATTGTTAAGAATGCCATGTTTGGGAGAGTGTTGATTTAAAAAATATTTTCATACATTGCTTATTATTGTTGTTATTTATCACTATGTACTTCATAATTGTTTTTCATACTTTGTTTATATCACTTTTCTCTTGTTTTATTGCTTATATAATTGGTTAGATTAGCGTTTAAGATCTGAATTATATGGGTATATAGAGTCGTTCTTAATTGAGCTCCAATAGAATATTTCAAGATTGCTTTTTGATTTATTTAAACTGAAAGCTTGTGAATACCCTAAATAAATAAATAAAATGGATAAATTTTCTTCATTTTTAAAACATGGTGGGTAGGTTTGGTTATTATTACATGATTAAATAATTTAGATTGTGCCATTTGATAATGATATCCGTATTAAACATTTTTTTTACTTCCTTTCTTTTAACTCGTGGCGTCTGCTTGTCTGCCTGTCTGACGAAAAAACTTTGGATCGACTTTTAACCCTTTTCCCCTGATCCAATCGAGCTGAAACTTTGCAAGCAGACTGGTGGCAACGATCAAGAAGACCTATCAAATTTTCGTTAAAAAAATAATAATTATAGTATGATTTTGAATTTTTCAAATTTTTATTGGTTTTTTCATACAACTCGGTAAGTTGTATGGAGATTCCGTCGCATACGGTAGACACGAAACCCGAAAATGAGAAAGGAGTATTGTAAAAACTTGGCTTACTTTTTAATTTTTTTTTATTTAATTGTAATTGTAAAAAAAATATCTTAAAATTCAGGTTTCCGTCTTTGAGGAAAACGATCAGATGTAATGCATAATACGTAGTTGACTTACCCATCTTGGCGCAGAGGTCGATGAATCCCGTGCTGAAGTTCGTGCTGTAGTTGCCCAGCTCGGCCGCCTTGTAGTCCCAGGGGAACACGTGGTGGTAGTTGTGCCAGCCCTCCCCCACAGCCGCGAGGGCCACGTACACGTTGTCGGTGGCTCCGATGTTCCTGGAAAAATTTAAAATAAATGCTCACATTCATCACTATTCGCGTACTAGGATCGTTTGAGTTCATGACCTGATGTACAAATATCAGGCATACATTTTTAACTGAAATTTCGGATATTTTATACGCACCGTATGTATTACCGAGAAGCGAATCTCGACGTTTCGTTGGATACTTATCCAACGTCATCAGGAGGACGATCTTTACCCGCGGAGGTGGAGGTCGCCAGTGTGCAATATGGACTAGTTACGTCGGCGGATTTTACTGCGACTTCTCTCAAGGGTTGAATCAGTGTCGTTAGAACAGGGCGCCAAATACTTTGTAATAATAAATAGTTTGTAACTGTCATCTCTATTGAAATTGGGATGTTTGTATATTTCAATGGACTCCCTCACTAATCTGGGTGTAAGGTATGGTTCTGTTGATAAGATTTTTGCCTTGTCAAATCTGATGAAGTGACAGAGCTTTCCTTTGGATGCATGTTCGCAGATTGCCGATGTATTGGAGTTGTTGTTTTTAATTGCTCCAATGTGTAAAGGTCGTCCTCCTGATGACGTTGGATAAGTATCCAACGAAACGTCGAGATTCGCTTCTCGGTAATACATACGGTGCGTATAAAATATCCGAAATTACAGTTAAATATGTCTAATGACCGTAATAACAGCCTTAACTCTTTAATCAGGCATACACAGTAGAAATATGGATAACCTCACAAGACTGTATTCTTTCTTTAATTGTGGGTCTAAAATGTTCAAGCAATCGTGATAAATAATTATGGAGATATGCGACATCAAATTTTTTTTCAGTATTTCTGACTTATTTTTTGTTAAACTTTGGACTATCATTACATTACATATCGAATAATAAAAATTCATTCCTTTTAATATAAGTTAATAAAATAATAAAAACCTTCCAATTCCAATTGGAAAACATTCTAATTGGAATTTCTGCAGGGTTTTTATCATTTTATTTAACTTGTATTTAAACGAATGTAATCGATATTAAGTATAGATAATAAGTTACTGTAATGATAGTTCAACGTTTAGTAAAAAATAAGACAGAAATATTGAAAAAAAAAAGCAAACTTTGATGTCGCATATCTCCGTAACCGTTGAGTCAACGTTGCTTGAACATTTTCGACTTATAATCAAGGCGGGAATATAATCCTGCGAGGTTTTAATGTTTTCCAAATAAACCTGTATAGGTACTAGGGCTTAGCAGACGGAACCAATGTTCCGTCATTTTTGACGGGTAACAGCTAATTTAGAGTTCTCAAACAAAGCAGCGTGATATTGTATGAACATTGAAAAGGGAAATGAGTGCTGAACGCGAGCATTCTAAGTGAAACTACTTTGCATTTTCTCATTTTGATTGAATGAAAGTGTAATTTGATATTACACTCGAATTATATATACGTAGATACAAGCGTACAGGCACAGTATCAATGGTGTAATGGGCATGACACTGGCTTCTAATACCAGGGATACCGGGTTCGATTCCCGGTAACGACACAATAAATCTACATTATTTTCTCAAGCCTGGGTGCTTTTGTAATGTGCTTCGCTACAATAAATGGGGTCATTGCCTATTCTAGAGTTAAAAATAAAAATAAAAATACAATAAAACATCAAATTATAATTTCATTCTATTGTAAATATAAATTTATTCTACGTAAGCTAATTCATTCTAACGTAGAATATGTTTTATTCGTTAAACTCCCAGAGTTAAATGTGTCACAGAAATTTTCGAAACCTTCTATAGAAGGCTCGCGGCCGAATTTTCATACGTAAGAACGTTGTTATAGGTATTAATTATGTTGTTTTAAAAAGCAATTCGATACGTAGGTGTTATGTGGGGTATAAAAGAAAAGGCAGAAATATCCAAAAAAATATAAAAATGTTTTAAATTCAGTCACCAAGGATTATTAATTTAAAATGTACTTAATTCTAGATTATTTGTATCTATCTCTTTCAAAATCATGGTTCCTATAAATTTATAGGCTATGTTTTTTATAAAATCTTGAATTAAATACATTATAAATTATTATGATATGACTGCATTAAGATATGGTCTGAGATATGTAAAGCGTTTTTTTTTGTTTTACGAAATAAAGCTGGTCATAAGATGAATGATCGAGATTTGTGTATCAGGATGGAAGAGGATAAAAGGGTGTGGGTCTTCCTGTCTCCACAGGCAAAACCTCCAGTCTGATACGTTACACGCTTTAGGCGTCTGATACACATGCTTATTTAGTGGCACGTGAACATGCGCAGTATAGACCTTGACAGTGGCATGCTTATTAGTGGCATGTGTGTACGCACATTGCTAGAAATGAGCATGCCACTGTCATTCACCATAGAGAAGGGGTATCTTTGGAGCATGTGTGAACAGACTTGCTTATTTTTGAGCATGCTTATGTCATTCGCGGGCTTCGCGGCTAGTATTATCAATGCGATCTTCTCAGTTCGCGACAGATGAAACAAATATGTCGCGTTGGGGAGATGATAAAACATTACTTTTCGTGACTTATTATAGGAATCACGAATGTCTGTGGAATACTCGGTAACCGTTGTGTAAAAATAATATAGCGAGAAATAATGTTTACGAAACTTTATTAATAGGCATGAATGATTCAAATCTTACAATAAAAATTATATAAACTAAAATCAAAAATGTGCGGATGGAAACTCGGGAACTTTTTTGATTTATTGGTTCACTTAATTTTCTATTTCAGTTTGCAAAGTTTCCATTTTGAACAAGAGCGTCTCTATTCTATGACAAGAGCATGCCACTAATAAGCTTGTAATAAGTAGTAGAAATGATTCAAAGTACACTGTATCGCTTGGATTATTATATTCTTGGATTTTATGAAATCAATTTTAAATAGGAAGATTGAGAACGTGACATTTTCACGAACACGATTATAATGCGATTATAAGACTTCGTGATGGACCGGTGAGTACGCTGATAGTAATTTCATGTGCTGGGAAAAAAACTTATTAGAATTATAAACCATTTTCCCTGTAATCATCAAAACGATTACACTTAAAGCCGATATTAAATGTAAGGATTTCTAAAATATTAAATTTCAAATATTAGATAATTTGGCAATCTTTGTGCTTTTAATTTTAACGTAGAAACTTTTTCTCAAAATGAAAAAAATCAATATTTTAAATAATAGATAGGTGTCGAACCCACGACCCTCATTTCCGTCTTAATGGCATTATACTTACTAGTATTTTATCCGACATAAGTCGTGGTAGGCAATTTGTTGAATATGGCATTAGTAGATGAATATACGATGGAATTCAATCTCATAGAAAAAAGCTTAATAATAGGTGATTACTCCTATCATTTACTCTTTTTTAAAGAGTTTTCTGTAAGCTAAAAACACAGAATATTCTAAACGGCCGTGAAATTGCGCAAATATATTTTAATACGTTTATGAATTAATTGAATCTTTAAGTACGTTTTTTTTAATCGGTCAAAATGTTATATTTCAAGTTTATAAAATATAGTTAAAGACAGCAATGTGAATCAATTGAAAACATATATTTTAAGACCAACACAGGGAAATTAGTAATTTGAGATGCGCTATTTGTTTACCAAATCATTTCTTGATTCGAACATTCCAGATAATCATTTGTACCAAAGTAACTGCGACGCGCGAGATACGTGACACGAAACCACCAAAATTGTTTTTTTTTTGTATTATGATAGGTACCATCAGGTTTGGTTTTTTGTTGGTTGCTCGTGCAGTTTTGGTGTTACGAAATCGGGTACACATTGTCCTCGTCCCAAATGCAGTCACCTTTCACCGCAACTCTTTTACTTGGTGCCCTGTGAATAACTGTACTTTTATTTACCATTTTTATTGCAATTAGGTATATTTGTTTTGAACTGAGAGTAAAACAAACAAAATTGATAATTAGATAGTTATTGATAACTCGATAACGATGTTATATTTCATAAACGTTAAAGGACTTTTGCGTAAGTCAAAAAAGTAACATTATGATATAAAATATAAATATTTCATATTTTGAAATATCTCGATCCAGGCAGGAAGAGAGTTAAATATCCGGAAGCGCGGCGTGGAGCGCTTATATTTATCTTAGGGTCCTAGAGGACAATTGCGCAAAACTAGAAACAAATTTCAATTAAATATTAAACTTAATTGGAGAAGGTTGTTGGCGTATTCTATGTTCTGTGGTTGTTGGTGTAGCGGTAATGATCACCTAAAGATCCATGGTTGTGACTCGCCTAAAGATAAAGGTCGATGGTTCTAGCCCCATTCCAGGACACCAGCAAGTAATTCTTATTTCATAGTAAAAGCGTTTAGCTTAGTTTGAAAATAGTAATGATATTGATGATACATACGATACGAATTCTGTGTTAAAGTGTCTATTTAAAAAAAATACATAAGTTGAAATACATTATAATACCAGAGGCGTGCAGCGCATACAAGCCAAAAAAAAGCTGTGCATAAGTAATGATTCTGGAAAACGAACATTGATTAAATAATCCTTTTCTTGAGAAAAATACGATTTAAAATTCTAGTCGTAATCCGTCGCTACTAGATTTTTTATTTTTGACATTTTTGTGCACAACTTCAAGTCAATGCTTCTTCTATCTTACTTCTTTGCGCGCATCAAATTTGTTTCTTGTATCTAATCAAATGAAGAAAAAACTCGCACTGAACTGAATATGTTTGTACTGAAACCGTGTAATTATATTCGACCATCTTTATGTCTGAGATTTTTATGTAGTTGCATGTTTCTTCAAACACTGTTACTTATTCTGTAATATTCCGTTACTGTCAAATCATCTGCTGTGAGTGAAAAAGTACGTTTGTTCTTGCGAATTATTATTTTTATTTGAATTACCTACTGAGTTCTTAATTACAACTAAGGCACTGCAAATTCACTGCAAATGCACATTTCGGCGTTTTTGTTCGAAAATGTGGGTTTTTATTGCTCATTTATATAAGAATGAGTATGCTAGACTACAATTTTTTAGGACAATAGTTTAGATAGGACTTATTTATAAAAAAGTAATAAACTGAATATTTTTTATAATAATTAATAAAATATAAGGATTAAAATTAGTTTTCTGTGTCTTATAAAAAAATCAATAGATTTTGAATATTTTTAGGTGTGTACGCAATATTTTCGTAGAGTATAAAGCTTATATTGTGGCGATAAAACTGTACTAAAATAATTAAGAAATGTTCAATATAAATAAAGTTGTAGATTTTTAAATTTGAAACAATTTTTTTTACGTTTTTTGATGATTTTAAAACGCTTTTTAATCATAAAAATGGAGATGCTTTTAAACAATACGTTATATGTAAACATATACTTTGAAAGTAGGGAAATAACTTATTAAAAATAAAAATTCAAAGTATGGAATATATCAAAAAATGACGCAGTTTTGGAATAATTTTGTTTTTATGGGGTTGTTTCTTAGGGGCGCAGTAATGAAATAATAGGTGACTTACTTGTCGTAGGGGCGGTCGCCCCACATGTGGGCGGCACTGTTGACCAGCCACGTGAAGTTGAGGGAGATGGTGAACCTCCAGACGCTCGCCACGTACCAGGACACCCACACGTTCTCACCCCAGAACCGGATGGGGATCCAGGTGGGGATGACGAAGCAGAGCAGGGGCATCAAAACCAAGTAGGTCCTAGAAATACAAATATACTAAGTGAATATACTAGAAATATCTGTAGACCCGTGAACATATGAAGACCCCATGGCAAGAAGTTGTTAACTAACATTCAAGTCATTTTGAGATAATTAGTCATTTGCATTTCGTCTTTGAAAAATATGTTTTATTGCTAATTCAAGATCAATTTTTATTGATTCATGTCACTAACATATCAAAAAAGTATTTACAAAATAATTAAATTAAAGTAAAAAATGCTAATTCAAGATCAATTTTTATTGATTTATGTCACTAACATATCAAAAAAGTATTTACAAAATAATTAAATTAAAGTAAAAAAATGCATTTATGCACAGAAAAATAAAAATATACTAATTTTCCCTAAAAAAATGCAGTTAACAATTATTTTTTCGCCTCTGGAACTCATTTTTAATAGAATAACACCTTTTTAAAATTGGTAAAATACGAACATCAAACAACCCTTCAAATGCTATCCGTTTTTACCATCCGTTATCCAAAATTACAAAATACCTGGCATGTTAATTAATAATACAAAATATGGTATGTACCATTTAAAATTATTGAAAAATAATATATAAGTACATATTATAATGGTCTTCAAATAAAAACAAATATATGACAGTACTGCCAGAGTAAAATTTATACTAACCATAAATATTCCAATCAAATTAAAAGGCGCGTTTATTTCAGAATGATGGCATGAACGTGTTATTATTGAAGATAACATGTTCTTCCCTTTAGTAACTGATTTGATTTTTATGAAAAAGTGTAGTTGACATGTTCATTTGTTCATCCGTATGATTTGAACATGTACTAATTATTTTTAAGTTCTGAACTTATTTCCAATGAAAAGAGCGTACAATATTTAGTTTAGACGGCTTATTAACTTATTTTTGACAATAATGTTGGTTAACTTTTTGCCATGGGGTCTTCATATATTTTAAAACAAAATTTCCACGCGCTGGTTGCGCGTCACACACTTATTATTATCGAAAGTTTTAATTCTAGCAAGTTACGGACTTAACGATGGATAGATGGACAGACAGACGGACAACGAAATTATTATGTTTGATGCCTTACAGCGAACAATGCTCCGCAAAGTTTATCCAGATAGATATACAGGGTTATATGGAAATCATTAATAACCTCGCAGGACTATATTCCTGCCTTGATTATGAGTCGAAAATGTTCAAGCTATCATGACTTAATATCAATAGTTTTGGAGATATGTGAAATCAAAGTTTGCATTTTTTTCTCAATATTTCTGACTTATTTTTTGTAAAACGTTGGACTATCATTACAGTAACTAATATCAATTACGAAAAATTCATTTGTTTCAATACAAGTTAAATAAAATGATTAAAACCATGAAAATAAAAAATGCATAATTTTTTCTTCCTTATTCATTATAATGGCTTAATGAATATAATTGACTCTAATACGTCTAATACTATCTCAGAGTTATTTTTTTTTAAATATACATTTTATGTCACGCTCTTTAAATATCAATGTATAGAGTGCTAATTGATGTTGTTGGCGTAGTAACGAATTGATTGATTTGAAAAGAAAAATCACAGGTGTCTCTAATTACGAGTGACTTGTTATTTAAATAAAATGTAATTTTCATATTCAAGAAGTTGTCAAAGCACTATTCTCGAATTCGTGTTTAAAAATAATTCAAGCAATCTAAAAATAGGTAAATCAACACGTAGAATACATATGAATGAGACGTAAATATTTATTTTTAAATAATTAAAGCAGTGACTAAAGAATTTATTAACATCGATTGGCCTCCACTTGCATTAATGAAAACAAAATAAATGCCAGCTTGATTATAAATTCTTCTAAATGCAAAATTATTTGTGGCACAATTAATACTTTCTTGAACATTCGATATTCAAATTTTTTCGGTTTATTGCAATTTCAGTTTCAGTTGCATTTTTTTTAGTTTTTAGGAAGTCTTATTATTTTCAAGGTGTTATTTTTAGCTTATTATTATTAATTCAATAGTTGTATTTATTGTTAATAACAACCATGAACCAATGAATACTTTTATTTTACTTTTAATAAGCTACTAGGCTAGTATTTTAATGTGTTTCACCACAATACGACACTTTTAACTTATTACTCTTTGTTTATTGCAATCATGTTATCCGTAAATCTAGTCTAATTATGCAACTGTCAGTTGGGGTGGTGCAGCTTGTACTATATTAGATTCATTAAGCAAAGCCCAGAAAATGGTATTGAGAGTTCTTCATAAAAAGCCATTTCGTTTTCCTTCAGAAGAACTTTTCAGAGAATGTCACGTTCTGGACATCAATCAGACATATTTACTCAATACTTTAAAATATTTTTTCCGACATAAACAAGATCACCAACAAATAACTCACTCACATTCAACAAGGGCACAGGTGAACTGCAACTATCTTGTACCAAAATTCAAAAAAACATTTTCACAAAGATTTCACCTCTTCCAAGCACCAAAAACATTCAATACTCTTAACACAAAACTTAAAACATGTAGCCATAGTCTCGCGTATTTTTCTTCTAAAGTGAAACTCTGGCTGCATGAAAAGAGAAGGAAGCATGCCCAAAACCTATTAAAAGCCATGATATAAACTAAATTTAAAATATACTATTCCTACAAGAACATTTACTGTCACTTACTGTTTTACTGTTACTGTCATCTTTTTAAATACTTTTAATTGTTTTATTTTATTTTATTAATATCCTATTCAGATCATTTTTTTCCTTTGTCTATAATATAATTAATTAACACCATTATTAAATTGTAAACATTTAATTATTACTATTACTTAATTTTAATTGGCAATAAGATTTATTCACAAATGTTATATAAATAATAAATATTCTTGAACATTATACTACTGGAAGAGCACTGTCTGCTATAATACAGTAAATTACTAGTGTAGCAGGCAGGGCGTCAAATCAATTTAGTGTTTACTTGCTGCCAAGACACTCAACAACAATGAAAAAAGCTTCATTAAATTTTGTAAACACTTTGTAATGTTTTACACTCATATTTAATATATTGTATGTACCTATATACATAACACATACAGTGTCAAATATATATTGTACATATGTTGTTGCGGACTGTCGGGCCCTGGGGCAACAAAACTGGAAAATGGCAGAGAGCGATAGAGCAGCATGGAGAACTTTCTTGGAGGCAGCTAGGACCCACCGAGGGTTGTAACGCTGAGGATGGATGGATGGATATCCCGGACAATGTCACTGGAACGCGGCTCACACTGCGGTCAGCTAAATTGGAGGCATTCTGCAAGCTGGTAACACCAAAGAGACCTCGAGACACCAAGTTTGCGGAACGTGCTTTCAGCATTGCGGGCCCAGCTATGTGGAATCAGCTGTCTCCAGTGTTGCGATCCACGGAAAATCAAGAATCTTTCAAGAAAAGACTAAAAACTCACTTCTTCAAGATGTCGCATCTGTAAAGCGTTCTTGAAGAGTCTTTTACGCAAAAACGGCGCTCTAAAAAATATCACAAACGTAAAAATAAACATCGATTTGAATCAAATGATAGACGATCCGCTGTGGTCCTAAGGCATACGGCTTCGAATTACCTACTTCAAAAATCTATAATTTCGTTCTGTTTATATGCCACTAATACATAAATTTTGTATTAGTGGATAGATTTGTGAATGGATAACAGGTTATTTGTTATTATTTTGTACTCACTTCTTCTGGAACATGACGATGGGATCCTTCTCCAGGTCACTCATGTCGACTGCGGCGCCCTTGACGAAGACGTCGTTGTGTTTTCTAAGCATCAGCCAGCCGATGTGGGAGAAGAAGAAGCCTCTCTTGGCATTGTGAGGATCGGCGTCCGTCTCTGAGAACTTGTGGTGCACCCTGAAACGTGCAGAGGAAACAACATTACACAAGGTAGATGGTAGATATACAATGGTAAAATTCAAAATTCAGTTTTCAATCGAGAGAGAGAGTGCTAGCAATAACGATGTTGTAAATTTTACAACAGCCATGATTATTAGTGCGCACATTTAAATTCAGCGATGGCTGTTGCGTGCATTCCTTTATTTTCTCTTCTCCCACCACCCTCGCAGGATCTACTCCTCTCTTCACCTGCGTTCCGTTCTTAGTGATACAAATAAGGGAGCATCTCAGACACTGTTGCATTTTTTGTAACGCGTGCCTATTCGTGTGAAAATTTTTGCTAATAACTATCATTAATATTTAAGGTTACGACTAAAAGATTGACGTAATGTTAAGTCACTTATTCTTTAAGAGCTTAAAAGTGACTTTCCTGAACTCTCATCATAGATATTTCATCATTTTCCATGAAAATATTTTTTTTCATTTCACTCTAACCCTGACGAAATAATTATCTTACCTTTGCGGGATAGTACGTAACTCCGCCATTTTGATATTTTCAAAATAATATTTAATGAAAAATATTAGCCGATGTACGCCGTAAACAATGCTAATAAAACGAATTTTGAATGTGTAGATAAATAAAATAAATAAATACTGTTCTTTGATGCCTTAGAGAGGCGAAACTCCTCAAATAATTGTTCAGATTATAATTTTATGAAAAATTTATATTTACAATCGAATGAACTTGAAGGCTTTCTCTCCGAGAATGAAATCTCGAGTCAAAGGGCATCTAATTTCAACAAAAAAAATTAACAATTATTTTGCAATATTTTTTTACTATACCGAAAACCACATTGCGACACATATCTAAATAGGTACATACATCAAACAAGTTGTACTTTTGCGAATAACAGGTATCATAAATTTTATAATATTTCGAAACAATAAATACACGCCTGTCGAGACAGTGCTGTATCTTTTACCAAATAACCCGGTGTGTTCACTTTCATAGCACCTGCGCCAATTTGAGAGCACAAGTCTCTATAAGTATAAGGCGAAATGGCTTACGTGCTCTTGACCAAGCCGTCACGTGCTCCTGTGCACGATTAAAGTAATCGAGTAAGAGATAGTTGTCAGCAGAGCGAACTAACGACCGACATTTTCTCCTCGGAATATTGCATTACGGAATAACAGGCTGGGGAGGAACACACTTAAAAACTTTAATAACCAAAAATATGCTCGAGATTATTTAAGCAGTCCGCATTTTAATAATTTCCAGTTTTAATTAAATAAAATAATGTTTTTCACAGAGTATTGAATTTTACAGAGCCTTTCTAAACAAAAAGAGCTAAACCCTTTCTTTAGGCGAGAAGATTGAGTTTTTTAAAGTATTTTTTACAATAAAAACCGACTAATTTAGTAAGATATTAATTAAACTTTAGGTGTGTTCAGTTTTACCTTTTCATAATTGTGCTCAGAATTTATATAGAATTATTGTTGAATTGGAAATTTAAAAAGAATTACATGTTGTGTTAATTCAAATGACCTCTCGTTTCTGAAATTCCATTTCAAGTTTTTCTCAGAACGTCAATTATAATTTATATTTCACAACAAACAAAATAATCGCAAAATCGTAGTATGTTTGTATAGGTGAGTAAACAGCGCCATCTGGTAGCATTGGTGATAAATATTTTTACGTGGAGAATTATGTTCAAAAGACTGTAGTAAAACTAGTGAGCATGTTAATACAAAAAAGTCCGAAATAGAAATAGGAAAGAGCAAAAATTAATTTCATTCATAAGAGTAAAATTATTTTTTTTATTTATTTTAAATATTTTTAAAACGTGCTAACTTTGTTCTTAGAAATCTGGGAATACAAGTACATTTAATCCACTGCCAAAAGATAGATTACTAGTTGTATCAAACTAAATGTTCTGGCCACCGCACGGCCGCGACTACCCTTTTGAAAATTTTATAAAAAGTATTGCAGCAAAGAGGTCTATGTATGATATAGCGTAGATAGACCTCTTTACTGCAATACCTTCGGGATCAATATAATTAATAAACTTTGCAGATATAAAAATTAAATTAATATTAAATGATTGATGAAACTGATGTTAACAAAATGAAATATTTAACACAATAAATATTCGAAAACTTTAATATTTCGAATATTCAGTGAGACATCGAGAGAATTATCATATCATGAAAAGTATCGAAAAGAAATCGGGGACCTAGAAGAATAAGATGTAGCTGAAGGACCTCAAGCGATGATTTAGCCAATCAGATTGCCAACAGGATATACGAGAAATACCATAACAGGTGCTTGAAGAAGATCCTAGGTATAAAATGGGAAGAGCGCATCTTGGAAGAGGCAAATATTTCCGGTATTGAAACCATGATCCTTAAGCACCAATACGATACGCGGCTTCTTAAGCAAATTATATTTGCGCAGCTATGATACCACAAAAGAAGTCAAGGTTTACTGACATCCTGAAGCCGAATTCGAGCAGATGTGAGATAGATCCTGTAAACTAGGACACAATGGCGTCAAAAAGTACACTGCGCCGGGGAAAATGATGCAATTTCCGAGAAAAGAAGAAAGCGGACGGACAAGGATGAAGATCCTCAGAACTCTCTGCCCACCGGATTCACGTGCGCAATTTGTGAAAGGGTGTGCAGTTCGAGAATGGGGCTCCTCAGCCACGCTCGGACGCACAACCGATAAAACATGGCAGACGTCACCCTCGTAACGAAGAACCATCAAAAAGAAGAGTCAATGTCTCTTAAACGGATAAGACCCAAGAAAAATATTGAATACTCACTTCTTCGGAAAAAAATATCTGCATATACAATTGTTTGACATTCAAATTGTCATTTGTCAATCTTGCATTATTTACGATACTTTTTGTTCGAAGATTCCATACTTACGTTATGTTTTTTTATTCAAAGAAATTATGATAAAATTAACATCCAGAAAATGCTATTCGATTCTTGAAAGGTCTTCATTTAATGTTTTAGTACATTAACAAATAATACAAAAAAAAATACGCTCCATTCATGCCACAGTAGCCATGTTTAGATTGCTTTTTGTTTTATTTGTAAATTTTTTACGCTCCGTAATTTGAAAATGACAAACAGTTGACTCATTGGGGCGTTCACATTATTACAATATATGTACAATGGTATTATATTATGTACTTGTGTGTTGCAATCTGTCAGCCAAATTATAGATGAATTACATTTCAAGAGAGGTAGGCAATTTAAATTATATTCTCATATCAAAATAATATTGGAGGTTTGAGGAATTAATTGAGTACCCGAACATTTCATTTGCTGTATTCAATTGATTGTAATCAATTTATTCTAATCTATAAATATTTTCTAAATATAGGATAGGATAGGATAGGATAAAAGGATAGCTTTTATTTTCAAGGTTTCCGATGAGAGTGAATGGCTCGGTTTTCGAAAATCGATCCTTGGATCGATCGTGGAATCGAAACATTTATTGAGAAATTTAATTATGTTAAACAGTTTTTAGGTTATTTCTCAAAAACATAACCATTTTATTGTAACTTTTATCTTTGTTGGAACTTTTTTAGGCCATGTTTCAGAGATATGAGCATTTTATTGAAACACTCAGGCCCGAATTCAGAGTCAATAATTAATAGTAAAAGTCTTACATGATTTTAAGGTTAAGGTATGCCTTAACCTTTAAATTCGGGCCTCAAATCTGTCAGAACTTTTCTTAGGTAACATTTCAGGAACATAAGCATTTTATAAAATCTATAGATTTTCAGCGGTTGTGCTTGATATCATGTGTTCTGTTGATTTCAACCCATTAGCCTGGCTATTTGACTCAGTAGGATATATAAAATTTAATAATGATTGCGTGATGGGTTTACCTACTTTTATATGGAATGTGTGGGATTGCACAAACCTCCCCACATTTTGGAATAAAGTTATATTTATTTATTTATTTTAACGATTTATTCATTCCAAAAAAGTAGTAACGGAGGCGGGGGTGACGTTTTTGTCTAACTAATGATCGTTGTTATTATTTCTCTTGACTAATTCGTGCATCTTCGAGAATTTCTTCGTTATTTATTCATTCCAAAAAAGTAGTAACTGAGGCGGGAGTGACGTTTTTGTCTAACTAATGATCGTTGTTTATTATTTCTCTTGACTATTCGTGGCATCTTCTAAATTTTCTTCGTTATTTTTAATTCCTTCCAAAAAAGTAGTAAACTGAAAAAAAAAAAAGCGGGATGGACGTTTTTGTCTAACAATCTCGTTTTTTTATTATTTCTCTGAACTAATTCGTGCAATCTTCGAGAAATTTTCTTCCGTTATTTTTCATTCCAAAAGTAGTAACTGAAGTGGCTGGAGGACTCGTTTGTCCTAACTAATGCATCGGTTTTTTTTATTATTTCTCCTTGACTAATCGGTGCATCTTCGAGAATTTCTTCGTTATTTATTCATTCCAAAAAAGTAGTAACGGAGGCGGGAGTGACGTTTTTGTCTAACTAATGATCGTTGTTATTATTTCTCTTGACTAATTCGTGCATCTTCGAGAATTTCTTCGTTATTTATTCATTCCAAAAAAGTAGTAACGGAGGCGGGAGTGACGTTTTTGTCTAACTAATGATCGTTGTTATTATTTCTCTTGACTAATTCGTGCATCTTCGAGAATTTCTTCGTTATTTATTCATTCCAAAAAAGTAGTAACTGAGGCGGGAGTGACGTTTTTGTCTAACTAATGATCGTTGTTATTATTTCTCTTGACTAATTCGTGCTTCTTCGAGAATTTCTTCGTTATTTATTCATTCCAAAAAAGTAGTAACGGAGGCGGGAGTGACGTTTTTGTCTAACTAATGATCGTTGTTATTATTTCTCTTGACTAATTCGTGCATCTTCGAGAATTTCTTCGTTATTTATTCATTCCAAAAAAGTAGTAACGGAGGCGGGAGTGACGTTTTTGTCTAACTAATGATCGTTGTTATTATTTCTCTTGACTAATTCGTGCATCTTCGAGAATTTCTTCGTTATTTATTCATTCCAAAAAAGTAGTAACTGAGGCGGGAGTGACGTTTTTGTCTAACTAATGATCGTTGTTATTATTTCTCTT
>JADDOH010019702.1:0-16424 GCA_016648135.1 Agrypnia vestita | reverse complement strand
ACTCTCATGAGACAAATAAAACATTCAAAATTAATTTAAATCACTAAACGCAAACCTAACTATAAAACTGTTTTTTAATCTGCACGAATTGTTACTTGAGAATCTTCCACTTGTCTGTGGAACACTTTATTACGGAGTTTTTATTGCACTGATTCACTATCGAGAATATTCTGCACGTAGGTAGGTACTCTGGTGCTTAATCAGTGGTCGCCAATATATGTATTGTAATTGTTATTTTCTGGAATCTTTTCATATATTCACGATTAATTAATCAGTGGTCGCCAATATTTGTATTGTAATCGTTATTTTCTGGAATCTTTTAATATATTCACGATTATTGCATAGTTGTTTATTTAACGTACATAGTGAGCATTTATAAAAGATTTGACGACAATCTTCCTTTTGCAAAATATTTTTTCTGAAGACTTTTGCCTTCAAATTGTTAATGCTCTGTAAAATACATAATGAAATATAAACTAAATTATCACGCCCAATTATAATAATAATCAACTTCAATCTCTTTACCTAAATTATTACGCACAATTGTTATATATAATCAAATTCGATCTCTTTACCTTCATTTAAGGGAAAATGACTCCCACGCTTCCAAGATTGTCAGTTACCAGTATCGAAAGGCCATTGTCTATCCGCTACCGTTTGTATGACATCGGTCCAGTGGACCTTTGGCCTGCCCACGTTTCGCCTTCCGGTCCGAGGTCTTTGTCTTTTTTCGCTTCTCTGCCTATGATTATCTACAAATGAAGGTCTCTTACAATAACCGCTTTTATTACATGGCATAAATTTATCTTTTTTTGACGTCGGTCTTGCGTCATGGGGGATGTCAGCTTTGAATATGATATCTTGGATCTCAACAGTGATCTAATCGTTAGTATAAGTGCAACTTTCATTGCGGATTATTATTCTAATTATATTATTCTTTAGAACTCGGCGGGTAACATGGATGATATTTACCCTCTATTCTTTTACCTCTTCCCTCCCCCTGATATATTTTCGATGCAAATCGGTACTGCAAATTTGACCGATCAGACTTGAAATTCGGAAACTTAATCTTAAGAAAGCGGCGAGTAACACAGGTTATATTTGCCCCCTATTATTTTATACCTATTCCCTCCTCCTGAAATATTTTCGATGCAAATCTGTACCGTTCGACCGATCGGACTCAAAATATGGAAACTTATTCTTTAGGAATCGGCGGGTAACATAAGTGACATTTTTCCCTATTTTGTTACCCCTTCCCCTCCCCTTGATATATTTTCGATGCAAATCTGTATCGTTTGACCGATTGGAATTAAAATTTGGAAACTTATTCTTTAGGATCCGGCGGATAACATAGATGACATTTCCACTCTCCCCTTTTACCCTTTCCCCTCCCCATCATATATTTTCGATGCAAATCTATACTATTCGAATCGAACCTTTGTTTCCCCACACATTCGATTATTTAAAAAAAATCATGTTATAAGATTTCTTTAAAACAAGTCACAATATATCACATATGTTTATTTATTTATCTGATTTATTTTTTAAAATACAAACATATACGTTACACAGATTTATATAGATTTTTGGTACCATCTCGCTACCAAAATAAATTGACATAAACACTAATCGTAAATTCCTTGTCCACAATACGGCAGTACGTTCGCCTTGTTTGAAAATAATACAGTGAGCTTTTAATTTTTGAAAAATTATGGAAAGATTAAACTTATATCCTTAAGAAGTGTTTTTAAGTAAATGTCTTTGTAAATAAATTAGGCTTTACAGCAAATACATTTTTACTAAAGAGTCCCGGTTTGGAACCGATTATTATTATTAAAAGTATTACATGGCTCACAGAAAATACAATATCCAATCAAATATTTGGCTCAGCTTCTATTTATTTATTTATTTTATTAATTACATGGCTTAATAGCCTTTTACAACAGGTTTATACATAATTAAAATACAACAAACGATTAAATGTAAAAGAAAAATAAAGGGTATAAATGTAAAAAAGTATATATACATAGTTTAAACATAATGAGGTTAGACATATATGTGAAAAAAAGTATATATGCAAAAAAATGTAAAGTAGTGATTTCAGAAATTTTTACTCACCGATAATATAGCAATATTAAATTTGAATAGCCTGGTATATATAAAAAATTTAAGACATTATATAAAAATTTAATATTTTGAAAAGAAATGATCATATAATGATTTTTTAAATTTTGAGAGAGATAGATTTAAAATGTCGACATATGTAGGTAGTTCATTGCCCAGTTAAAAATAGCTCATCATTAATGGCACTCAACTCGAATATAAACATTTTGAATAATAAGCGTTTGAAAATCATGATATTCGGAATACCGGAATTATTAAAACGGAATTATCCGGATCATCCGGATACAAACATCAATACAGTGTTCGAGAGCAACAACAACCGGTGAGACCGGGCGGATATTACATAAAAATACGCCGACTGATCGCTATGTCACAGGCGCTTCCGTTATTTTACATCCTTCGGTACTTCCGATCGGGCGGAGAGAAAACCCGCACTTCCGTTTTGGCATCGCGCATCTGTGAGCGTATCTTTTATGGGGGTGGCCATAATGGGTACATTTTATGGACCCTTTTAAGTTTGCCGACATTTTGAACTCTTCTCTTTGTGTCCAATCCGTTCAGCGGACTTTGGCTATTGTCACATTATTTACTGCAACCCGGAAAGGGTTATTAGCATGCTCAAAACTAGCATGCTCAAAGCTAACAATTAAACACACATGCTTATTAGTGGCATGCTCTTTCATAGAATAGAGAGGAACTTTAATTCAAATTTGAAACTTTGCACGCTGAAATAGAAAACTCAAGTGAACCAATAAATCAAAACAGTTCCCGAGTTTCCATCCGCACATTTTTGATTTTAGTTTTTATAATTTTTATTCTAAGATTATATTAAGCCATATTATTTTTACACAATATTAGAGTATTCCACAGACATTCGTTCGATATAGTTACGAAAAGTAATGTTTTGTCATCTCCCCAAAGCGCCATATTTGTTTCATCTGTCGCAGACTGAGAAGATCGCATTGATAATCGATAGGTACTAGCCGCGAATGACATTAGCATGTTCATAAGCAAGCCTGTTCACACATGCTCAAAAGATACCCCTTCTCGTGTTGAATGACATTAGCATGCTCATAAACCAACCGGCGGCGGCGCGGCGGTTTATTTTTGAGAATTCCACTAATGAGCATGCTCATTACTAGCAATGTGCATAAACACATGCCACTAATAAACAAGGGCTAAAGAAGGTCAATACTGCGCATGCTCACGTGCTACTAATAAGCATGTGTATCAGTACCTTAATAGCTCTTCAGTAGACTGATAAAGCCGGTGTCTCAGGTTTTCCAGCCATATTCCTTCTTCCAGCTTTCGGCTATCTTACCCTGCATTATAAGGTGTAAGATCTCGTACTACTTTGATTGTATCATCTCATGTTCTAATTACTTATATTAAACATAATATCTTCATTCGTGACTTTGTCCATCCAGCTTATTTTGAGTGTTCTTCTGTAAAATATTTTGAGTTTGTCCAAATTTTTTAGGACACGGTACTGGATTTTTTCACAGGGATATCATTAATCAAGATATCCCTGTGAAAAAATATATAATTTCCTCACAGAGAGGAAATTATATATTTTTTATGGCAAAGATCTGATTTAAGTGATCACTTTACACAATGTAACGTTCACCATTTCCAGCCATGTAATGAGACACTGGCTTGAAATCTAATAATTCGGAAGAATTTCATAATACAAATAAAGAATATTGTTAAAAAATTTCAATCATAAAAATAGATATCTTATAAGTAACATATGAGATATCTATTTTTCCCCGAAGTTTTTGCTCATAGCTAAATGGTACCCTGTATAATAGCGGTCAATTAAGTGTATGATTATTCTGTAAAAGAAAATACCAATATATATTCTTTATCTCCTGTTTACAATTCATAACAGGGGGCATTTCATTTTTCATTGTAGCCTATTGCCAAGAGCATCATTTTCCAAAAGGACAGTTCAAGTCCAAACGTCGTGATAAACTTATTGCCATTATTAACTGAGTGAACTTGTTGTTTCCGCATTGAGTCCTGGACGTCTTGGAACACGATGGGCTCTCGTTACTTCGAGAAGTTCGAGATCAAGTTCGAGAACTTGGTCGGTATGCCTTACTGGTGAACTTTTGCACTTCATCGCATTATGACATTTGGAGGTAGTCCACCGTCTAAGAACTACAGACCTCATGGTGATCGAGACCTACAGTGAATTATATTCAATAAACTTTAATGTATTACTGATTAGTAATACCAACACTGATGTATTCAAGGCAAGATTCTGCAAGACGTTCTCCCACAGCTCTAAAATGAAGACATTGGGAAAATAAAAGAGGCGTCGGAAGACCTCAAAAGAGATGGGCCGACGATATAGCCGCTGTGGGGGGAAGAAATGGATACAACTAGCAAATAACATGGAAGGATGAAAGGGTATGGAAGAGGCCTGTATCCAGCAGTGGAGAGATGAAGACTGAGGAAGAAGAAGAAATGAAGAACACTGATGTATGGAAGTGGAGCCTGGAGCTCACAGAAGAGGAACGAAAGTAGACTGAATGCACTGAATGCAGTAGGGATGAGATCCCTTAGACGTACCTTCATATGTATGTTAAATTTAATTATTGTGATATTTGTGGCTTTAGTTAAACATGCTGAGTTTTTTCTAGATCTTTGAATCTCGCGTTATAATGATACGGCAAATATAACAACGACCAATGGCGGTCGAGTCTTGACACAAAAAGCGCGCGCCCAAATGGCGTGCGTCATTATGTAACCATTCTCTCTCTGAAAGAGACAGAGAGTATGCTCTCTGTCTCTTTCATTCATCTCGACATACGTTCCTCAGATCTATTACGATTATGGTACATTTTCTTATGAAATAATTGTTTTATATTATGTGCTTTAATAAGCGTCATTAGAAAATATAAATAATTTATCACCTCCTTGCAAAAATAACCAAATTTCTACCTCAGGCTCCCATAGCGGTGCTCCAACCCCTAATTCGATTGATAATGCCCGCATAAGGCGAAACGAAAATAAGTAGAATTTAAAAATAGTGTTTAAATATTTTTAAACATATGATCATGCAGTCGTACAATAAACAATTTTGAAAGAATAAACCACCATAATTGTTTAACTACCAGCAATCTTGTGTTCAACAATAATTTAATCAATTGTTGTTACGATGACCCAAAAATTTTACTGTTTTAATTTACCTTCATTATATGTTCATTTAATTAAATTTTATTTAACATTGCATGATGGAATTAGAAGAATAATAACTATCCAACAGACGAAATTTCTGTAACTAAGCAAGTTTAAGCAAGAGCAGAAATTAAAATTAATATACTTTTGATAAAATGCTTCTGAAACACACAAGTCTAGTATGCTTTTAAAATCAGTTAACTGTAAATTGATAGCTTGTGTCAGATAATCACATTTAAACACGTTATTTCTGATCCACCGCTAGGGATGACGTATGAGTACATTGTAACCAGAAAGATCGCGTGTACACGGCAGAATACCCCAGATGATTCTGAATAGTCGTGAAAACCTGAAACCATTGCAATATCTGCCAATCAATTATTGAATCAACAAATCTACAAATCAATTATAGAACACGGCATAATTGCATGGGGGAGGAGCAACAATGTGTGCACTCAACCCAATTATTGCAACTCAGAAAATTTCTATAAAAGTAACCCTCAAAACCTCAATTTCAACAAGGACAGATGAAATATTCAACAAACTCGATGTATTTGATATAAAATAAATTTATGCAAATACTGTTCTTAACCCTAATGTTACTACCCGGGTACCCGGATGCCCATTTTCGATTTCAAGTTAAAATAATTTTATTCACAAACGTCAGCTGTTTTTATCCTCTCGGATCCCCATTATTTATGTTTTTATAAAGGGATTTATGATATATTTGATGTTATTTAATTTAAAGAAAGGTATTTTATATGAGCCCAAACTTGTATAGTCCTCTGGTTACTACCCGAGGTACCCGGGTTACCATATGTTCTTGGAGTTAGAGACATGAAAATGAATTAAAAAAACAAGTGAATACAATTTGAATATTTTTTTATTTCGAATGCTTCTATATATTTTTGAATAAATAAAGAGCATAAAAATTTATTTGTCATTTTTTGGTACATTTGTCACAGTTGGTATTGGACATTTTTGACAAATTGTCAATGCAGATGAATGTTCGTCGCAAACAGGTTTCTCACATTGGAAACATGATTTGCGTGTTTTTCTTCTTCGCTTGTGTGAGGTTTCATGACAAATATTACAAGAACCGACGATGATTTTTCGTCCAGTTTTGTCACGTTTGAATGGTATAAAAGTAGAGGCGGTTGGTGTGGAGGTAAAAGCGGTAGCGATACACCTATGTAGGATACTTTCGATTGCTACCTTTGTAGATAAATTCCTAATAACTTGCTGATTTTGTGAACGATCTTTGATTATAGGAAGACACAATTCTTCACCTAGTTGTCTCAAAAATACTCGCCGCCGATCTGTCTTGCTCTTAATCATATTATTATTTTCGAAATAAATCACGTATGATGCAAGTGCGGCAATGTCAACCATGTTGTAAAAGAAAGCAAGTGGCCATCTATTCGTTCGTCTTCTAACACTATATTTCCCTACTAATTTATCCATCACGTCAACACCAGATTTTGTTTTGTTGTAGAAGTGAATCTTATCCGGTTTGTTTTTTGGTCCTGAAGTCACATTATCATGATGCGTAGATGATAAAATTATAACTGTCTTATTTTTTTTTGGCACGGAAGAGCATATTGTTACATTACCATGGAAACCAAATAACGATGAATGATCGGTTCGATTTTTAGTCTCCTTCATTTCCGCCGGAATATATTTTTTGTTTCGCCTCAATGTCCCAACAATAGTCATGTTCCAAGATAGAAGATGTTGTGCCAAAGGAAGACTCGTGAAAAAATTGTCTGTTGTGATATTACGTCCAGAGCCTTTGAACGGAGCGGCCAGTTCTTTCACCTTGATTGGTTTCTCGTCCAGATGCTGACTTTCCGGTATATATTTGCCCGGTAAGTGGATAAAAATTTTTTGCATCACATATCCACCATACTTTTATCCCGTATTTGGCGGGCTTAGATGGAATATATTGGGTAAATCGTGTCCTTCCCCTATATGCAAATATTTGTTCATCGATTGTTATATTTTGTGTGGGCCTATACATGCTGAAAAGTTTTGAATTCAACATCATCCATATTTCACTTATCGGTGCAGCTTTATCTTCTTTCAATCGGTGTTCCCTGGTATTAGCATCATCGAAACGAAGAAATCTAACGATATTGCAAAATCTATTTAATCCAATTGATGCTCGATACAATGGATATGAATTACCCTTGAACAAATCAAAAATACGATCTGTATTTGAGTGATTGGCACCAGATACTATCAGTACACCTACAAATGCATAAAACTGGGATGAAGTTAAATCTCTCCAAACATGTGATTTCTTAGTAGGATTTTGTTCGTTGTATTCAAGATATACTTTTTTGGCCTTTTTATTGGTGTGACAGACAATAATATCGACGATTTCTGGTGTCAAAATACATTTGAATGTATTACTAATAGATAATGTTTTTGTTGATCCGTGTGGACCACTTCTTTGCCTAACGATATTGTGCAACGCGGTTTGATGATGAATAGGTGGATTTTTATGCCATATAGTTTCATCGCTCGCCTGGAAATTATCTTGAGCAGATGTCGACGGTCTTATATAATGCTCAGTATTTTGGGCGTCTTCACTTTCATGATGTGTAATATCCTCCGGAGCTGGTTCTTCATCGTCACCATTATCCGAATACTCATTTTGATCCCTTCGTTCTGGCATCCAATCTTCCCCGTCTCTATTAGAAAAAGGCTCTGAATCTGAGTCCGATTCATCACCCAGTAATTGAAGTATATAATACCTTTTTTGAGAAGCGTTCAACCTTAAAAAAATTATATCTAATAATTTTTCAATCGATGATATCAACGAACGGAAAAATATAGGTAATAATAAATATAAAACTACATACCTCGAACATTCCCTCGGCGATAGTTCCTCCATTTTAAGCGATACAATTGTTTTTTAATTTATATTTAAAATAATTTATAAAAATCTTAGCCACTTAAAAGTTCAGAACAATGAAAACTTCACTATTGTAAACAACTAATAAAAATTCAAAACAAGAAGACACGTTTGCTCTTTACTCACTCACAAATAGAACTGAAGATTAAAATTATCGATACGGTGTTTATTAGGTCAAAGTCAAACAAAAAGATTAAAAGCAGGTATAAAGGTACGATGGACATTGTTATGCGAAGTATGGAATTTCCAAGAATTAATTTAACCATTGTTTACATATCAATTAGTGATACCATAACAAAAGAACGCACGGGGGAACTTCCATCAAAATAGAATACCTAGGTACCCTGGGTAGTAACCAGTGTGAAAAAATTCCGGGTAGTAACATAACGGTTAAGTACACATACAAATATAAAATACACAGTTTAAAATAAGTCAAACAATAATTACCACACGCTCTAACAAACTCAATCTACAAATCTCAAGGTTACATACCACGTATGGACAAAACTATTTTGGACCCAAATTACTTAATTGCATGCATGATGAATTAAAGCAACCTGGGCTAATCACAATTTACTACTCTAATCCGAAACAAGGGAAGAGATAAAATAGGCACACTTACCCAAACACACTAACACACACTATAACCTTATAAATATGATATATTTTTATTATGTTACTTTAATATACAATACTTCATCAAATACAAATAATTATTTTACTATATATCTACATACTATGTTTTGTATCTACAAACCCTTATAAACCGTACCTATCTTAATACAGATATTTCTAGTGAGAAAGGCACTGTCCAACAATTTTTTTAAATATTTAACTTAATAAACAAAAATACAATCTGTTAGTTTTCTTTCCTAAGTAGACATCATAATTTAATGTTTTCATTCCCTTCCCTGCAAATTCATTTCACAACATGAAAATAAGAATCGGTAATAAAGCTGCATTGTATAGTAAAAATCGTATTACAGTAATGCACTGCAGATATAATATGCAGGTATTGCAGCTTCGAGTGCACAGTTCACTGACAGCGAAGTGCTCTAGTTGCCCGTAAAGTACTACAGAGAAGTCAATAGACAAAAGGAAGGGTAATTGCATATATGTATTACCCCGGTAATACATGTATGCAATAACAAACTATTGTATCCATTTTTGCTTTACGGATTCCTCAGTTGTTACCAATCATTATTGTGAGGCATTTTATATTATGAATTATTGTTATTTTTCAGGATTTAAGGTTTTCTTACATTCATTGATATTTGTTTACATCAGTGATAATATAAGTTAAGGCCTTTGGCCAATTACAAGAAACCCTTATTTTATAGTACTGAGACTTATCGTGGCTAGGGGAGGAAATTAATTAGCGATTTATCGATTAATGGTTATTTAACTATTCAATGGTTAATGTCATTTTAAACGAATTAAACTTATCCCTGTTCTTTAAATTACATTATTTTGCACTACATAACTCATAAATGAACGCTTTGTAATTGCTGCGTTACACGTATTTATCATTCACTAGAACATTCCATACAATTTTCGCACGCATTAATTGCTCCGATTTATTTTCAACGCCAATTGCGTACTTTGCTCGATTATTCACTTTATTTATCGCTTCAATTCGCTCACGACTGGGCGTGGCTACACTGGGCGTCGTCCGGCGGCTCGTGGTCAACACCGCATGGTAACGATTTGTCAAACACGAGCGGAACTGCGCCGCGGCCGGCGCCGTACTCATACCCGAAAATGCTGATATTTTCGTACTTTCTAGATTATTCAAGTGTTTAGGAGATGGTTCTCGTTGTTTCTCGGTTAAACGAGGCCTTTCTAGACGTTTTTCGAAGACGAATTCGAAGACGTTTTCGAAGACGTTTTCATAAGCTGTTCTCGATTCTTCGACAGTATTATGAGAAGTGATATTTCCAGGATAATATTTCTTTTTAGCATCTCGTTACAGTACAATATACGTGCAGGCTGAAGTAGTTAGTGTGGGCGAACACAAGTATTAGCGAGGGTGAATCAAACATTTTTCACCTGTCGATGCGAGATTCTGTTTCTCCTGAAAATTAAGTAATGAAAAAAATATAATTTTATTACGTAGAGGTCATAAGGTTTATATTATTTAATGATCATCATGAATAATCTCTACTATGTGAATGCCAAATCTATCAATAATATCGACGGTTCCTACGTGTACTGTCGAATCTGCAAATTTTTTAATCGTTATTACTATCTTAAAACATTCCATTTATTCTATGTTTTCGGACAAAGTTAAAAAAAATGAATTTTGGTATCAAACAATGCATCTACTTAAGTAATTTTTTTAACATAATCTGCAAATATAAAGTAAATCGGATCGTTTATAATAGTAAAACGAATATCTATTTTTTACAGATTTGACAGTATACGTTGGGACCGTTGATATGATTCTGAGAATATTATTTATATTGTTTATACTTAAATTGTATGTCTATAAACCGTAGCCAACTGATGCTCCAAATACTGCACTGAATAAACATATATCTATTTCTTCAAAAAGAGCAAAATGATTATGTGGTGACATTATTAACATAATTAATAAAAATGTACTTTGTTTTCACCACTTATATATTGAAAATATCAACACGTTTCAGGACCAATGATCCCTTCCTCAGGATAAAATGTATACTATCAAATTATTAGTAAAAAATCGAAGTTTAAAAAGTAAAAATATGTGTATTAATAATAATATATGTGTAATTAAATATAATTAAGTAAATAAGTAATTGGCTCTGAAACATGTTGATATTTTTAATACATAAATGGTGAAAACAATGTACATTTTTATAATTATATTAAAATATTCTACGTTAAAACATTTAGTAATTAATATTTTGTTGACAAATATCGTAAAACTTGTCTTTCTTAGATAGGAAGTTTCGCGCGGTAGACTGTTGTGCAAGAATTGTACCGCCGACCGCAATGCGGATCGAAACTTTCCAGACGTAAAACCGCTTTTTCCGCGCCCGAATTCGTTACGCCCCTGCTTTATTTTTTTTTCGCGGGACAGAGGCAGCGACACGTGTTCGTCCCTCGCCGTGTCCCCGGATCTGATTGTGAGAGTTTCAATTTGGCGGGCTCATGTGCGTGCCTCTTGCTGGCAGCGGCGCGGCGCGGGCGGGGCGGGCGGGGGCCCCGACGAGGCCGGGCACGTTGCCAAGTTGAAATGCGGAATTATTAGCGGAGCGAGTGTTTGTAAGGGTGGATTGTTTTGTATGATAAAGTGTATTTTGTATGCACATTTCGACTGCATGTTGATAAGATGTATGAACTGTGTGTGTCGGGCGTTGGCGTAAGTTGTGTTTGTTTTTTCCAAATAAAGACAAAGAATGTGGCCCTCGTAGCCCAGTGGGCAAGACACTAGCCTCTCAGACAGAAGATTCCAAGTTCGAATCAATCCGACAGTAAAAATATGTGAAGCTGGGGTGTTTTTGTGACGTCTTTTGCTTCTGTAATTGGGCCTCGTGGTCTGTTGAAGCGTTATAATAAAAATAATAAAATTCGTGTGTGGTCGGGGGACCCCCGCTAGAAACGATGTTGCTAGCGCCTTTTTCTTAAGTCAGAATGTAATTCGATATAGAAATATAGATTTTTTTATATTTGCATATCTTTGTTACGCAAAAAAGCATTATGCCCACTCCATGACTCTCTCTCTCTCTCTCTCTCTCTCTCTCTCTCTCTCTCCCTCTCTCTCTCTCTCTCTCTCTCTCAGAGTTTCAAGTGTGACAAAACTTTTTATTGACAGGTGAAGTATTAAACTAACTACACTCAAATAATAAAAAAAACACGGCTTAGATGGAAAATTGGGTATTTAAAAAAAGAACAAAAGTTACTGATTTCAAATGAAAGGGTGATTGTAACGGGAATATTGAGAGAAGAGGAGAAGAATTGGCGAATGTGATATTGATTAGCAGTTTCATGAGTTTAAATTCCATTTTATTTCTAAAACTTTACACGTGACAGGATGGAGTTTAACGGAACACGAATGAATGTTAGGAAATTTAGAAAAATTATAACTAGTTAGGCAACGACGATGCTTTTTAGTATAATGTTGAGAATAATCTCCGCAAGTTTTCGTAAACGCCGATTCCATGAAAAATATTAATTTGTACCATACTGTACTTAGTATACACATTATAAATTTATTACACTAATAGTATTATACAGTACGAGTTTATATTAAAAATATTGTTCAGTGTATATACGAAATTCGTGATTCAATTGCAAACCACGCTAAGTTTTCCGCATCCCTCGAATTTAATTTTAGTAATGAAACTTTGTACATTGACTCTGTTTAACATTCTCAGACAGCTGGCAGTTCGCGAAACAGTATCTCACTGTTTTTAAACTAACTGAATATATTATGCAACTAACTAACCATCGTGCCGTTTGAAAGAGAAGGCAGAGAGAATTGAATACACATTCTTATGTATGCTCTACGGTTGTCGATATTTTTAACAGGGCCATCCTCCGATATTTGTAGTATCTGATTGTGCCAGTTCTTTTGCGGACGCCCTCTGTTCCCCTATACACTCGTCTCATATATTTTCTTAACAATCATTTTCTCGCTCATACGTTCCACATGAACAAACAATCTCAGAAATCCTTTCTTTATTCTGTCTACCACGCTACAGCCAGCATTGCATTCACTTCTAATTTGTTCATTCCTCACGTGAGCGGGGCTACTAATGGAGACCAGGAATGAGCTGCACGGATCCTTGCCTCTTTCTCTTCTCTTTCTCTTTCTTTCTACCGTCATTCCATGTTTGATCGTTCAACTATAAGCATCGTCTAATTTTGTAAGCTAAGTATTGCATGTAACCTTAAATATTGCGTTACAAACTTCAGTGTTATGTACACTGGATACTATTTTTATTCACTTTTGCCTCTCTTAATTTATTGCCACACATCACACAACATAAACACATAACATAAATAACATGATACGGTACTTAAACACCGGAAGATTTTCCTAAAAGGGTGATAATCCCTCTTTTCACACTACTGCATTGGTGATCCTCAATCTGTCAACGCGATAACATAATAAACCCTCTAAAGTGGTGACCCCGACGTTATCATCATCGACTGTGCGGTCAAATTTGAATCCATTTCACGATTTGGACCTCTGTCCTCTTAGTGATCATGAAGATAGATGGAAAGCATAAACTATGTTATCTCTATTTGACATTTATTATATTTTATTGCCCGAGTTTCGAGAGATTCAAAATCTCTCTTCGACAGTTGAAGTACTATAATATCAGAGATATCCGAGTTGATGTTTTTCATCCATTTTTACGATCATTATGAATAATTTCCACAATGTTAACGAAATCCATCAATGATGTCATTGCTTAAATATTGGCCTTTTTTAGGTTTGCCTTTCAGGGTATCAGAGAAGCATTTTATTGCCCATTTGTGAGGGTATACCCTGGTTAACCTAATATATTTGGGTATATTTGTTTAAAAAATTCTGACTACGTTGCCATTCCGTGCAATTTGTTGGAATGGATTGCTTCTGTAGTTGATATTTTTGGTACCACTGTACACCATTTTCCTCCAGTTTTTAATTTTTTTTTTAAACTGTATCAATATTATCTTAAGATAGCCCACGAAACTGTATATACAGTTTGTCTGTAGGAACAATATGCATACTCACACAATCATATTATTATATAATATTCACATTTCATAATATTTTTTTTTGTCTTGTTTCGTTTTTAAGTCCGTCCGGTATTTTGTTAAATAGTCTCGGTATTATGTGTATTTTTTGTCCGGTCTCCGTAAAAGTTGTTAGATTTTTGTTTCTAATTTTTGTCGGTTTTTTGTTTTGTCATATGTCTGTGTTGTATTTGTGTTTTGAACCTTTCATCTGTATTCGTCTAGAGTCAATTTATATATAATGTAGCTGTTTTTGTAGTGGTAAGATGTAACAAATTTTGAATAAATTTTTCGTTTAATCCTTACAGTCTCCCCTTTTTCTGTTAGCTATCGTTTTTAATATTATTAATTGTAAAATTTTTATTCTGTCCAAGTATGACTGAAAAGTTAGACCATAAAAGTTAAGCTGACTCCGTAATTTATGATCGAATCTACCAAAGTGTAGTACAAGCGGTAACATGTATGTCTAGGATTACAGTCTTTTAATACAATACAAATTTAATTGTATGAATTTGAGCTAGTCTTCTGCAGAAAGTTCCCAAAAAACGGCTTTTGAATATTGAGCTGTTTGATAGTTTACCCTGCTTTAGATGAGAATAAATAATCTTTTTCGAAAGTTAAATCTCAAGCATTCTGACCACGTGGCTATCCCATTTAAGTTATTTCTGAAGGATGATGGCTTCTATGCTTGTTATTTTGGATTTTTCAACAAAATTATAAGTTTATCTTGCCATTATTTCAAAGTATCCTTTTTCAACTACGTTGAGGGTGGCTTTCGCGTGAAGTAATGCCTAACTAAAGAATAAATTATATAAAATTTTCAAAGAAAGCAAACACTTCGAGGCTTGATATTATAATTAAATAAAAATATATTATGTTTTAAACCACTTTATTAGACTCGGTAGACACTTTATTAAACTCATCTAACAGTCCGATTTTAAAGTTGTTCCCTTTCTGCTCCTGCGACCCCTACCCTTCCTTCCCACCATTCATTTCTTAACCCTCTATCTAAGTGCCTGAACTTTAGTTTATATTAAAGTGTCTTGTCCTGAAGAAGGTTGGATTCCACCGAAACTAGTTGACACTTACATTTATATTTTTTGTCTTTCATTTTTCAATAAAATTCTTCTTTTCAAATTTCCTTTGAGGCACCATTTAAAAAGTTATATAATTAACAATTGATTTAACCACACTTAAATTTTATTGTAAAAATTCAACATGTTTCAGGAGAGATGCTCTCTTCTTCAGGACGATGAATGTATTAAAACTAATGTTTAAATACATATGGAATAGTTATGGTAGGAGGGGGCAAGAAGGGGCGTGCTTAAAAATTATGTAGTTAAAAAATAATTATTATTGTAACAGGTTTAAGAAATTTAAATGATCGTGTAGAATATTTAGGTTTTTATTAATACTTTTCCTGATTTTTAATATTTCAAGGTTATGCAAGTGATAATCCCAAGCATTGGTGTATACAATTTTGAAACCGGTATTTAAATCTAAAAAATGATTAGATTCTATTAGATGCTCCGAAAATTCTGAATAATAATTATTGTTAAGACAACTCAAATGCTCTCTGGCTCTAATTTCAAAATTTATTGAAGTTTTCCAATGTAAAAATAGTTGTCAATCCTAATAATTTAAATGATAAATGCCCGATTTTTTCATTGTCGTTTCATTATCCTTGTTATTTAAAATATTGTTTTTTAATTATGTTACTCATATAAAGTTCTGGCTGTTTTGTACTCGGATTTTTTTAACTTATTGAATAAGAACTTTTCAATAATTCAGTTAAATATTTGTAATTAAAAATAATTAATATACTTTATATTTATATGTAAGACCTCGCGATTTAAGATTGACTTGTATTTTATTTCAACTTGTTAAGTTCTTCTTCTACTTCTCCAGGGTGATCATCATAGATTTATTCTCGGTACAATTAAGCCACTAAGCGACCGTCTGGTTGTCAGCCGGAGCAAACTTTGACCCATTGCCGTCTCGCTCACAGGGCATCTGCCGGCCCGCGCAACCATCACCGTACACAACTGACATGCTCAAAAAGAGATTCGCTTATTCAAATTTACATATACCACATTCATCAATGTCTATCAATTTTCTTTTTTTGTTCATGGTTCGATTTAACATATTTTAAAGATTTTGAGGATAAAAATTAAATAAATCTTTCGTGGAAATCATCATTCTCTTTAACGAGCCAAAAAATCAAAATTTACTAAATATGAAAGTGAATTTATGATTTATAGCATAACACACAATTAAACCAACTCTGTTCACGATACGTAAGTAATTTAATTATCAATTCAGCTGAGAAAACAGTCGTAAGAATGAAAATTTGCCTCTGATTAATGGATTAGGTACTTACTTTGAAATGTCTTTTTTTTTAAATATAAAATCTTAATTTTTACAATGTTTTAATTAATATTTAAATTATGCATACTGACAAAACATTCTTTGCTGTTTTTGA
>JADDOH010019700.1:0-26351 GCA_016648135.1 Agrypnia vestita | reverse complement strand
TTTTGTTTTTTGGTTTTCTAAATTATTTTTAAAAATATATCCGCATAAGCATGAGATTATCCGATTTGGAATATTTTGTAAAATTGAGCACAGTTTGAAAAAAAATCTCTCAAGAACCTCTGTAAAAATATTAAAGATTAAAGAAATCCGAATGCTAGTATTTCATTTCTAAAAGAGTACCTAACCTTTTTTTCTATCTCAGACGAACATGCATCGGGACGTCATCTCATCTCAATCATGGCGGAAGAGTTGTAAATGGAAGACAGAAATGGAGATGACACGAACATTTTTTTTCAAAAATTTTCCAAAAATAATAACTGAGAACAAAAAAATTAAATTCACCTTAAAAAACTCTTCCTATTTTCAACTTTCAACTAATCCGGAGTCTCTTAGGTCCGAATTCAGAATCAATACTTAAATGACTTAAAGTTATTTGTACTGAAAATTACGCTTTTAAGGCGTACCTTTACATTTAAATCATGTAAGTATTGACTCTGAATTCGGGGCCTAGGTGTGGTATTTAGCCCCTTAAACTGAAAAAAATATTTTTACTACAATGACTATTTTACTCAGTATACTTCTAAGAGCCAGATTCCGTCATTATATAATTTTATAATTATAATAATATCTTACTATAATTATGAAATGATGCAAGGTTGATGTTACCCGCATAGCAATACATAAAGCATTTGTAAAATGGTCAATAAAACTTACTCAATAGATTTTTTTAATGTTCTTGGTGTACTTTTAGTATGCCGCCAATGTAAATATAGAGCACTGAAATTAATTCCGTCATACTGAAACAGCTTATATATTTTTTTTTCAGGTTTTCACGGCCGTTCAGAATCTTCTGTGTATAATATTTTGAGTATGTCCAAATTTTTCAGAACAGTACTGGATTTTTGTCACAGAGACATCATTAATCAATCATTGTATATCATAGATGAACAATGCAACAAATACAACTTCTAAAAATTAGTAGACATGGTATTCTATCATGGGTGGTAACGCGAACGTTACATTATGTAAAGTATCACTTAAGCCAGCCGTACGATAGGTCGTTAGCCCTATGTACACCCAAAAGACTTCTATACCTACTATCTCATTAAAATACTGTTTCGTCTCTGTAAGGCATCTATAATATACATTGATTGACTTATGTGTATACTTTTCTGGGATATTCTGCTGTGTATGTAACCTCTCTGGCTGACGTAACACAAACTTGGACATACCCTGACCTCGGTACGGTATTGCAAGGTAATCCTCAACCTATACTTTAACACACTCTCATCATATCAGCCCTGATGATGGACACTGCAGTGGAATCCGAAAGGTCAGAGAGGTCACATATACAGGCAGAGCTTATATAGTGGCATGGCAAGAATGTAGGAAAAGGAAGAAGAAAAAATCTTGCAGTGTATTTATACGATATGATGACGATGATTATGACGCTGAAGATTTCACGGTATTCATGTATAACATTTAATCCTTACGACTTTTTTGAAAAATACCGAGAAGAATAGGTAGATATTACACATTTTTCCGGATTGAATATTTTAAATCCTCTTATTTTTTACGTCATATCTACCTATTTTCTTAGAATGGAAGTAATATCTTACATGATAAGCGTTTTAAGAATCCCGAAAATATATTGCTTCCGACCTTTTTCAGAAAACGGTTTAAAAACGATTACTACCAAGATATGCCTTTAAAGTTTGTTCCAAATTAAAATGTACGCGAAACTTTGTTATGAAAATATTGTTCAACACCAAAATCAAATTTACATTTTATCCATATTAAATGTGCGTTAGAAATAATTCAACTTGATCTATGGAAAAACTTTGAGCAATATTTCATTCATTTATTTTTTACTTAGGCTTGAAAATAACAGAATTCAATCAATTTCGTGAGCCTGAGCAACATAGCGGTATAATATTATTTAAATATTAATTAAAATACTTCGTTATCTATTTTAACAGCATTTTAATTTTTTTCCACAGGGCTAAACTCAATTATAAGTTTAAGCTCGAGTAATCCAAATTTAAATTCAATTGATTGGTTCTGAATAAAAATAGCTAATCGAGTTAATTTTTTTATATGTATGAGAATATATCTTCTTCAATATTTTTAGTTTATATTCCAAATCAAGCACTCGTCCATTTTTAAGTAACCGTTATTTTAGACTTTTTTTTACGTGTGCAGTCAAAAATTATCTTCTTCTTCTTTTTCTTCTAATCTGGAAGCTTTAGAAATTAAGAAAGCTATCAAAAATAATAGCTTTTAATAAATAAATAAATAAATGTATCTAATTGTCCGATTTTAATGTTGTTCTTCCCCTTTTCTTCCCCCCGCCTATTTTATATTCTTTCCCTCTTTAATTTTATTTCCCTATGTAAATTTCTGTACTTTATAAGTCTATATTAAGATTAGTCTTTATTATACTTGTCCTCAAGAAGGTTTAGTAAAAGTGGTTTAAAACAAAGTATTTTATTTATTAATATTTAAGGCATTAACTTGTGGTTAGACATTATAACAGAGTTTTAGTTTACTTAGTAAAAAACCACTACCATATTTGAGGTCTACTGGTTTTGAGACGTACTGTTTCTTCATCAGGACCACAACACTACACTACTATGTTCATAAATCTATACACCACAACCATAGTATTATTAAACTTTTACCAATATTTATCACATACCTGTTAATCTTGTCAGACAAGCATGCACTAACTTAATAAATGCATATTGTTCCGAAAACGGAACATTGAGTTTGTTTTCAATTATCACACAAAATATTTGTCATTCTTTATATAGATCCTTATAAAAGTATTCTATCAAATTATAGAAAAAGTCGATGTCTTTATCAAGAAGCGAAGTAAGCCGTATTTGATCTTGATTATTTGACAGATTTATTACCCAAAAAATATAAAACGAGCAGGTATGTTTATCAATTTTGTATTCATACAATTATGTTTATCTTTTTTATACTAAATGCATAGAAAGTAATGCATTTATTTAGTATTAATGCCGAAAACGGCACATGGTAATTTTTTGAAAAAATAAAACAATGATTTTTTTTCTATTTTTCCCTTAGTCTACGGGTGTAGCTCTATAAAATATATTTTTTTCATACAAAAATCAGACTTCATGCATTTAAGGGTTAACACGCATGTGATAAATATTGGTGAAAGCTTTATTATACTATAGTTGTGGTGTATAGTGGTGTAGTGTTGGCCCTGATGAAGAGACGGGTACGTCTCGAAACCGGTAGACCTTAAATCTGGCAGTGATTTTTACTAAGTTAACTAACACTCTATATTTAATTTAATTTAAATTTAATACTCTGTCATTTACTTTCACTCCTTTCTGCTAACCTTCAAAAGAAAACGAACAACGCGATAGTAAGTGCCTAAGAATATTATAACTCTAATATTGTAATTCTAAAAATATATTATTAAATCATAAGCCCGCGCCTTGCTTTAACGTACAGTAACGTTAACTAATTTTCTAGCAGAACCTCTACATTAGAATATTGACATGGTTCATTAGTCGAGTATAGTCATCTATCTCATTTCGTCTTCGTTGTTTCAAAGCTTCACGGAGTAGTGAAATTTCGTAGCTAACTTAATAATTGCTACGAGCTACGCCAACCCCCTTCCGCATCCCCTAATTACTCGCATGAGGTTTTACCGAACTGAACAACCCACGTGATTACTAGAACCTTCTCAGCCTACTTACGACTCTGACATTACTGAAATTATTGCCACGTTGAATTTTATACAAGCAAAACAGCACGCGATTCGAATATTGGAATAAAAAAATACCTCCACAAGACAAAATCTATAATAATTTTTCAGATGTCGGTAAATATCTTTTTGAGACATGCAACACATCAAATAAAAAGTAACCCATATAAAACCAAGTTTTTATTATGTTCCCTGTCTCATTTACTAGTTGAAACATTTTTTTTCGCTTAACCTACGCGTTGGGCTTCGGTCGGGCGACGCTACGGAAGGGAGTAGTAAAAAATTTCCAAAAATCCAAAATTATACTATAATCAGGTTTCGCGTCTACCAGACGCGTTGAAATATTTTCATACAACTTGATAAGTTGTATGAAAAAACCATTCAAAATTTGAAAAATACAAAAATGTATTATTTTTTGTAACGAAAATTTGATAGATCTTCTTGATCGTTGACACGAGTCTACTTGCAAAGTTTCAGCTCGATTGGATCACGAGAAAGGGGTTTAAAATGGATCCAAAGTTTTTTCGTCAGACAAGAAGACAAGCAGACGCCACGAGTTAATATAAAGGGAGAAAAGGGAAACAGATTTGAAATTTTATATTTGCATAATAAAAACCTTTGGAAAGATAATTTAGAAATGTTTTTCTTCTCTTTCTTTTCTTCTTTGATCTCATGAGATTCGGAAATTCATGACCGTATTCACAAAATAAAATTCCTTGCAGCACGCCTTATGACACTTGCTTATTTCTTGCAGCTCTTGACACAATAATTTTTTGTAAAATTCACATGTAATTAAATTTAAAGAATTACCCCTTATTAAATATATTTTCCAATTCATTATCTCCCTGTCAAGCTTTTTCCAACTTCCTCACCACGAACAAGATTATATTCCGATCCAAAAATTTATTTTATGGATCAGTAAGTGTCCGTCCTGATGAAGAGATAGTACTATCAAAATTGGTGGACGTGAAAATTAATTAAAGCGTTTTTTTTGTTTTTTGAAATCAATAATAATGGAAGTTCGACCACACAGTAAACGCTTAAGTTATTTTAAATGAAATACGTTAACTTTGTATAAAACCACTATTTATTTATTATTAAAATTATTAATATTTAAAGCATTAACTTTATGGTTACATTACATTATAACAGATTGTTAGTTAACTTTGTAAAAACCACTGCCAGATTTTAGGTCTACCGGTTTCGAAACGTGCCTGTCTCTTCGTCAGGACCAACACTACACCACTACATTCACAACACTACACACCTCAACCATAGTATTGTTACACTTCCACCAATAATTGATCACATGCGTGTTAGTCTTGTCAGGGACAAACATGCACTATTTATTTGTTAATATGCCAACCGGTTTCGCTTTTATCAAGCTTCATCAGGGCAGCATTAAGAACTAAAGAATAAATACATAGAAATGCACATACATATATAACATAATGAGGGAGATAAATTATAATTTCTTGTGTAATTTTATATTTTATATTTTATCTCTTTCTTATGTACTTGTATACATATATTTTTAATTAATAATAATATATATTATTTTATTACAATGATACCTAGTAAGTGTAATCTAATTATCTAATATATTAAAAATCTTAATTAATAATACTATGTATATAATAAGCAGTCAAGTGAATAATAATATGGAATAAGCACTCAAAAGACACCAAACTCAATCAAAAAAGTCAATTCTAAAATAAATGAGAATAAATTCGGGTTCACTGGCGAAATATGCGCACAAAACGCAACCGCAAAACATTCAACATCATGCAAAATAAATTTAACAAATCAAGTAATTGTACAGGTATCTTCATCGATTGGAGGGAAGTACTCGACAGTATCTCCCACGAACAACTGTATCAGAACCGAAAAAAAACGGGATTAACCAAACGGCCCCACACGGGTAAAAAGCCACTCATCGATCATACCTCAGGTATTTCTGGTATAGTTTTCTGGGATATTCTGCCGTGTATATGTGACCTCTCTGGCCGACGTTTCGGATCACATTGCAAGGTCCATCATCAGGGCTGATGTGGGATGATGGATGATGGACCCTGCAGTGGGATCCGAAACGTTGGCCAGAGAGGTCACATATACACGGCAGAATTTCCCCGAAAACTACGAGTATACACAGAAAATTCTAAAAAACCTAAGAACATTTTTATACCTCAGATAGTCAGATCAAATGTCTTTCTTTGTTTCTTTGTATTTTGTCTCCCTCATTATGTTGTGTATGCGCATTTCTTTGTATATTTATTTTTATTATGTTATCAAAGATTATGTTTTTCACGCAACTTAATGATCACTAGTTATTCAAGATATGTGTAGGTACGACTAGGAACCCCAAACATCCCATAACATTCCAGTTCCGTGAGCCGTGCAGCATTCAAACTGATCTGCAAACCGCGTGGTATCGTCCGGAATCGGCAGGCTGTCGTACATTGCGTTCGACACTAACCTAACTCCATGTCGGCCGAGGCAATTCTTGTTAACAAATATTTGGTTAATTCAAATAGGAATTTCACGTTAACGTTTCGAAACTGCTGCAGGTATACTAAAGTTAATTTGTATTGTCAGCATAATAAGTATATTCATTTCATCTGTAAGCAAACTTCTTGAGGGATTTGATAAAAATATAATTTTGGTATTAATAGCCAGCGGTATTAATAGCGGTATTAATAGCTAACTATTAAAGTATTAATAGCGGTATTAATAGCCAACTCCGAAGACGATCTTCAAAAACTTCTGCACAAATTCCATATATCTTCACAAAGATTCAACATGAAAATCTCCGTAGCTAAGACTAAGAGCACGGTGACATCAAAACAGCCAATACCATGCGAGCTTGCAATTTACGATAAAATAATAGAGCAAGTAACGAGCTTTAAGTACTTGGGTGTCGAGATATCTAGCATTAACGACCTCTACGAAGAAGTAAGAGAGCAAGCAAACAAAGCCGCAACTATTGCTGGATGCTTGAGAAATGCTGTCTGGAGTCTGGAAACGAACATATGCTCAAGGAGAGCAAAATGAAGATGTATAAGACCTGTGTCCGCCCAATCATGACGTACGGTATCGAGACAAGGGCTGACACTACCAGAACAAAAAATCTCCTAAGAACAACTGAGATGAAGACTCTCCGACCCATTGTGGGACTGAAAATCCGAGACCGAGTGAGGAATTCCGAAATACGAAGGACTTGTGACGTCGAGCATATTGTCCGATGGGGAAGATCTAGAAGACGTTACTGGAGAGATCATGTGGAGAGAGCTTTTTCTGAGAGAGTAGTGAGCATAGCAGCGAACAAGCTGCCGTCTGGTACCAGACTCCCAGGAAGAGCGCATAAAAGATGGCGAGATAGCTGAACATCTGTATCCCAGGAACAGGCTCCGAGCAACGACAGGACGCAGTCCTAGATGAAGAAGAAGAAGAAGATAATTTTGGTTATTTGCGTTACGGGCTAAATTAGTATTACTCCATGTCGGCCGAGGCAAATCATGTTAACAAATATTTGGTTAATTCAAATAGGCATTTCACGTTAATTTTTGGACTCTGCTGCAAGTATACTAAAGTTAATTTGTTTTGTCAGCGTAATAAGTATATTAATTTCATCTGTAAGCAAACTCCTTGAGGGATTTTATAAAAATATAATTTTGGTTAATTGCGTTATGGGGCACGTTTTGAATGAAAATTCATGCAACGTAACCACTTTTCTTTTAAAAATGTTCTCAGGTTTTTACGCCCGTTCAGAACTTTATGTGTGTAGTTCTGGGATATTCTTCCGTGTACATGCGACCTCTCTGGCCGACAAATAAACTTCCTCCTCATAGAGGTTCGTTAAAAATGTTCTCAGGTTTTCACGGCGTCAGAATCTTCTGTGTGGAGTTTTATGGGATATTCTGCCGTGTATACGTGAGGTGACATATAAACGGCAGAACATCCTAGAAAACTGCACACAGAAGTCCCGTTTCTTTTTAATGGCAATTTGTTTAACTAGTTACTGTAAACAGTCTTTTTACTCCCTTTATATTAATTCGTGGCGTCTGCTTGCTTGCCAGCTTGCCGGGTGAAAAAACTTAGGATCGATTTATAACCCTTTTCCCGTGATCCAATCGAGCTGAAAATTGGCAAATAGACTTGTGGCGACGATCGAGAAGACCTATCAAATTTTCGTTAAAAAATTAATAATTATAGTATAATTTCGGATTTTTAGATATTTTATTGGTTTTTTCAAATTGGAATCATTAGAAAAGTTTGATTACTAGCATAGCGGCCCGATAACGTCGCGGAATATTTTCTTAATTTGAATTACTCCGTCGGTATACATAAAAGGTCGAATATCGAATGTCGAAAATCTAAATTGACTGACAAATGTTTTTAGAATTTAATCTTCAAAGCATGAAGTGTCTTATCATAGCTCAAAACATCTGAAATTTTAGAAATATATTAAATTACTGTAAATTTAGTGTTATGTTATATGTTTTAATTCGTCTTTAATTGTTGTTATATTTTACAAACAAAGAGAGTATAATAAAAACAAGGTTTTTATGGGTTACTTTTTTTAATATTATAAATAAATAAAAATGAACTTAGTTTACACCACTTTTGTATTAAAAAATATCAACGTGTTTCAGAGCCCACGGCCATTAGTATACAATTGTATCCTGACAAAGGGGCCATGGGCTCTGAAACGTGTTAATATTTTTCAATACAAAAGTGGTGAAAACAAAGTTCATTTTTATTTATCGTATTAATAATACCACTACAAAATAATTTTGCTCTTTTTGAAGGTGTTTTTTTATTAGATTTTAAAATATCTTAATTAAAGGTCTTAAAATAGAACAAATATAAATGTATACACATGCATAAGCACAATTTCATCAATTTATAATCATTCATTTATTTGTGATGCATAATGTATGACAACTAAAACGTAGTCATACATAATGCATCACACAGTTCATTCAGTATTGTAACGAAGTTAGTAAACCTATTTCTTCTTAATAATGGTATCAGAATAATTCAATTAATTCACGTGAGTTGCATAGAATTTTTGCGTATCTATATTGACCTCTAAAATAAAATACTTATATACATCCTAGAATTATTTTTAAGATGATCGATTACATAAATTATAGTAGACAATTTGATGAACAATAATAATATTTTGATGCTCGTTAAAATAGTTTTCTTAATGAAATACCTCATAAATACGAACATGATATTTATTACAACACCACTTGTAGATGGAAGCTTCTTTTTATATCGAAGATTAAAATTTCAATTTCTGTACATGGGTCATTTTTTACAAGAGAGGCAAAACAAATTTAAAAAAGTAACCCAAAAAAACCAAGTTTTTATTATACTCTCTTTCTTTGTAAAATATAACATCAATTAAAGACGAATTAAAACATATAACATAACACTTAACTTACAGTAATTTAATATATTTCTTAATTGTCAGATGTTTTGAGCTTAGACAAGACACTTCATGCTTTGAAGATTAAATTCTAAAAACATTTGACAGTCAATTTAGATTTTCTTAATTCGTAGTGAAGTACCTATTATGTATACCGACGGAGTAATTCAAATTTAGAAAATATTCCGCGACGTTATCGGGCCGCCGTTGCTAGGAATCAAACATTGGTAATGATTCCAATTTGAAAAAACATTAAAATTTCAAGAAATCCGAAATTATACTATAATTATTAATATTTTTTAACGAAAATTTGAAAGATCTTCTTGATCGTCGCCACAAGTATGCTTGCAAAGTTTCAGCTCGATTGGATCACGGGAAAAGGGTTAAAAATCGATCCAAAGTTTTTTAGTCAGATAAGCAGACAAGACGACAAGTAGACAAGCAGACGCTACGAGTTAAAAGAAAGGGAGTAAAAATAGTTCAAAACATTCAACTTTGGTACGATCTGAACTTTATAATTTTTGTAAAATTTTCTTAACTTTATTATTCTGCAGCTTTATATATTACATCCACATAAAAGTTTTCCATTCCTTAACGCTTTTGGTAAATTATTGTTTTTGGAAAAATTACTTTATCAGTAATGAGTATGTCCGTGAGCCGAAACATGTAAAATAATGTAATAGCACTGTTTAGGTTACACCTCAATATATTCAAATTGAGATTATTATAATATCGCCGGCATAACTGTACAAAATGTATCTCTACTTTGGACAAAAACGTGACATTTTAAGGCAATTTCATAGTATTTTTATACGCACCTGTGTAAAGCATGTTTGCCATTTGAACAAGGTATTTCAGAAACCCCATAAGTCTCATTTTTTTAAGTTCTTATATTTACGTTTTTGTGTTCTCCTAAGATAATCTCACATGTCAGCCAAAAACTACATAAGTCACTACAATATCGAAATAACAGCACCAAGTCAGGAATCGCATCTATTAGAGAAACCCCATTAGTCACTGACCAATGGTACATTATATATATATATTTTTTTTTATAGACTGTTGTGAAAATTGTGTGCTTAAGTAGGTCACTTTTAGAAGTGAAAAGGAACACAGATGGTGGTCTCGGGCACAGAGTCTACAGAAAACCAACCCATACGAACCGCTACTTGCATGCAGATTTCTACCACCACCTAGCGCAGACGAGAGGACTAATTAATACCTTAGCTATGAGAGCTAAAAGAAAATGGCAAGAAAAAAATCTGCAGGAGGAGATTCGTACACTGAACGACGCGATAGAAAGCAATGTATACCAAAAACGGCAGATACGGCACATCTTAAGAGTCAAATCCAACAGCTCCGAGAAAAACACAGAAGCTGAGATCAAACGGATTCCTTTTGTGCCTTATATCCATAATGTAACAGACAGGATTGCCAAAGCGCTTAAGGAATAGAAGATTAACACAGTGTTCGGCACAAACAATAAAGTTAAGGACCTCTAAGACCAGCGAAGGATCGGGATCTTCTTGAGACCGACGGTGTTTATAGGCACGACTGTCAAAATTGCGACAAAGTGTATGTGAGACAAACAGCACGCACTCGGTCGGCCGGAAAAATTTGGCATTGGCTGAGCACTTTCTAGATACGGGCCACCATTTTTCATTTGAGCCAAAAATCTCACACGCGCCTGGTCAAAGAAGCAATTGAAATATACAAGCACCCGGTTAACATTAATAGAGACGACGGTCTTAAGTTAAGAACCTCGTGGTATTCAGCGCTACAGGAGAAATCAAATCGACGATCCGCACAGTCCGATATCCATTAGTAGATACACAACACGCTAAATCAAGACTCACATACCCTGCTTTCGACACGGTACTGCAATCCAGTACTTAACATAACACAAACTTGGAGACACCTTGACTTCGGTACGGTATTGCAAGGCAATACTTAACCTACACTTCAACTAATACTCATCACATCAGCCCTGATGATGGACCCTGCAATGGGATCCGAAACGTTGGCCAGAGAGGTCACACACATACATACACGGCAGAATATCCCAGAAAATTATACACAGAAGATTCTGAACGGCCGTGAAAACCTAAGGACGAATTTGTAGTGATTTTTCAGGCACTGAAAAACACTAAAAAAAATTTTTATTAAAAAAAAACATTGTGTAAAGACTCGAATTTTGGTTATGTTATGACAGTTATTTAGTTCACAACATTTTTAAGCAATACAATAGTTTTATGCTCATGAAAAATTAAGTATGCTTGACTTATGGGGTTTCTGAAATACCCTATTGATTTGATATTAACCTTTGAGTAGGCGCGCTGCATATTTTACTACGAGTAGACGCGTGTAGCAATTTTTACGTCATGCAATACGAGTATGATATTGATCTATTATTAAATGTACCTGTACAGAAAATTGTTATTTGCCAGTCATTAAAACTTCAGCTAACTTAACACAATACTTTAATTCGCAAAATACAAGTAAAAGTTAAATATCGAGGATGAAGTCGTATCGTTCTGTGAAATTTAGGAGGGGAAAAAATGTTACTTAAAAGTATCTTAAAGTATTTAACGGATCTAAAAGAATCCGTTAAATTTAATATATTATTAAATAACAGACTACTAATGGAAATAAAAGATACAAAATTTGGGTAATATTGTAAAAAGATTTTATAAAAAAACGGATTTAGGTAGGCATGGAAAAAATAACTGACGGGAATATTACTTAATAAAATAAATAAATAATGAAGATAACAATTTTTTTGTGTATCATGCCCATGGATATCATATATCATCACTTGGAGAGATCCATGCTTGGAGTAAGCCTAAGAGAGAATTAGAAATGACGAAATTAGGCACAGAACTAGAGTAGTGGATATCATGGATCATGTAGCGAAGCTAAAATGGCAATGGGCTGGACATGTTGCAAGGCAGGATGCTACAAGTTGGCCTCCCAGAGTTCTGAAATGGAGACCTTGGGAGAATAAAAGAGTCATTGGAAGACCTCAAACGAGATGGGCCGACGATATACCCGCTGTGGGGAAAAGGAAGGATGGAAGGATATGGAAGAGGCCTATATCCAGCAGTGGAGAAATGAAGACTGATGATTATGATAAAGAAGAAGATCATGCCCACTTAGACACATGGTTATCCTAGTGAGAAGGCACTGTTATCATTTATAAATTAAAAAATAAAGAAAATATTAAAAAAGTGCAAAAATAAGTAAAATTCACCTCAGTATAACCACCGGTTTGCAATAAGCACATGAAGGCACTAGAAAAAATGCAGAATTTTGGTCTCTATCAGAACAAACTATCATAACCAGCACTATCAGATCTAGCTGACGAACTGGATAGGACACGTATGTCGTGCAAGCAGCGACAGAGTCATTAAAATAGTACACGAGGCTAAACTGGGAGCAGACCGCTGGGTAAACTCTAACGCCTCACGGATGAATTGCAATGAATCGGAAGATGTGAAAATGCATCATCCAGGAGGCTACAGCCTTATAGGAGTTATACGACCATACACATACAGCCCTACAGACGTTATAAGGTCATACACGTACGGGAGTTATATGGCCATACACCTACACCTACAGCCCTACAGGAATTATATAGCCATACACATACAGCCCTACAGGAATTATATAGCCATACACATACAACCCTACAGGAGTTATAAGTTCATGCACGTACGGGAATTATACGGCCATACACCTACAGGAGATATAGTCCTACAGAAGTTATAAGGTCATGAACGTACAGGAGTTATACCACCACACACCTATAGGAGTTATACGGCCATACACTTATAGGAGTTATATGGTCATGCTTCTACAACCTTACAAGAGTTATAAAGAGTTATACGGCCAACGGAAGTAAGCTTGTTTAATAAGATTATACAAATAAAAGTTTACAAAAAACTTTAATTTCCGATTATTCATGGCTAAAGTATTGAGAAAAAAGAAGAAAAAAGAAAAAAGAACTAATATCACGTTATAATTATACAGTTTTCCTTTCTTCCTGAATATTGTCTGTATTGTATTATTAATTTATACTTTATTTATAGTAAAACATCGAAATAATCTATGAAAAAAATGAACTAACAGAAATATTGAACTAACTTTAATACGAATACGTAAAAATATTGGGAATATAACACCACTAAGAAATACGATCAAACAGAATAATGTACAGCGTATTTGTTCTTGAGAGTATCCTATCAACGTAGAATCCAGATAAAATATAGATATAGAACAACTTTGAAGGAAATATTGATCAGAATATACAAGAGCTGAAACAAAACACGAAAATGATTATATTTGGATACGATGATAAACTATTTATAATTAGTGAAATCCACAGCACGCAATGTGTTCTGATTTATATTTCCAATAAATACGTGAGCCAGTACGAAGGCTCCTTATTGATCCTTCCCCTAAAGTTTTCTGGTGAAACTAAAAACGTTTTTTAATGACAAAATTTCCATTTCACATTACTACCCTCGGGCAACCCCAATCCTAGGTCAAATTTTATTATGAGAGATGTAAAATATTACATTTTTCATCAAAAATTCTATGAAGATAATATAATATGCTTTTTTCCGTTTTTTTATCTACGAAGCGAGGGTTATGTGAAATGGAAGAAGAGAAGAGTCTTAATGTGAGCTATGTAATTTTTTATTGAAAAATATTTTAACAGAAAACCTTCGAAAAAAGAATCGAAAAGACAAATTAGCTCCTTTTTCATTATTTTTAAATTTATACTTTACTTACATTTTTACTACATAACTATATATATAAAATACAAGATACATCTAAAAATTTATTATAGATGTTGGATACCAACATAAAATACTTTGAATAATCTATGTTTTTCTATGTTGTCCCACCTTTATCCTATTCCTCTCCCCCCTCAAGCAGGAGACCGTCAGCGATTGGTTTGCTCGTGTTAAGTGGTTGGACAAAAAACTCCGACAGGATCGGCTGTGTGTATTTTATCTCCGCTCATCCGAAGTTTCGGAACTTCATATCGAAATCATATCTCCTATCGTGTATGTGCCTTTGAACAAGGTATCCAGAAGAATATATAGTCCACAAAGAACCTGGATGCGACCGGAGACAAGGGAAAATAATCGGAATCCGGTGAGTTTATTCTATACCTCATTCCTTTTCTTCTGACGCATAGTCTGTGCTTGCAACAGTGGGTATGTAATTTTTTGGTTTAATTGTATAATATGTAGTATGTTGCGCTGACGATGCTACTATACTGGCCGAAAACGAAGTTAACTTACAGAGAATTCTTTACAAGTTCCATCTTGCATGCAGGAAGTACAACATGATCATTTGCATACTCTTGGCATTTAAAGCTCATGCTTTTGAGAAGGTATTGCAAGTATTTAACATAACACTAACACGTCCCATCAGCTAGATCAACCCTTATGGTGAATCCTGCAATAGAGGCTGATATGTTACGAAGATGGTCGCGATTGAAACAATCGACGAGCCTCTACGTGAAGACGTATAAATGTGGTTGAGGCGTAAATTATACATATCTTAAGACATAAGGGTGTGATATTTAACCCTTGCTGTTAATAATAATAATAATAAATCATTTATTTGTAATATTTACTGCAAACACTTAATTTTTTATAAAATATACAATCAAATTCATTTTTATCTACATGAGTTTATTTATTTAAATCAACCGTTTTCGATAAAATCTTTTTATCTCATTAGGCTGATAAAAATCTAAGCGTGTAAGAACAGAATACAGATAATATTTTTTTAATAAAATTAAATTCCTATTTAGAATATTTGTGCAAATTTACATATCTACATTCCATATCTACATTTCCATAAAAAATATAATTTCGTCTCATAAACACCTATAATATATCTAAAATTTATATTGTTACAAAAAAATCATTGTGTATTTTACGAAATTATTTTAATTTCTTGCTCGAGCAAATGTTATTTTAATTTATTATTATTTTTAAAAAGTTACTTTAAAAAATTATATATATAAATTTATTAAAAATATTTGTTTACAACATTTTTGCAATATTTTTCTGTTGGCGTATTATTACTCTGCACTGTACTCTCAACTTGAGAGATGTATTACTTGAGCAGAAGTTAATGAAAAGGTTCTGCTAAATGACGTACTCTGAACGCAAATATAATGAGTAACCCCCGTTATTCCCTTAAGTACTCGGAAAACCAACCGCTTCTAAATATTCCATCACTTTTGCGTAGCAACAAGGTTTAACAATAGAAATAAGAAAACCTGAAAATGACCAACAAATAGAGGTTCCTTAGAAATGTACAGATTTTTAATACTAACAGGACGTTGATGGTGGTAAAACTAGATACAATATGGATACGGATGCAATCTTATATAAACAAGTACCGGGAGAAACTCCCGTAGGAACTGACGGGAAAATCTAAACCATGCACGCTGCAGTAAATATGCGAAATAATGGCAGGGATAAATGTTTGAAACAAGCACAAAAGTTTATGACTTTTGTTTTATGTAAAGTGTGTTAGATATGAATGAAGCGATGGAGGTAAAGACAAAGGTGGTCGACTAAGGTAATAAAAAATATAAGTTACTGAAATGATATTTCGTTTTGTAAAAAATGAGTCAGAAATATTTAAAAAAATGCAAATTTTGATATTGCATAATTCCATAAATTTTGATATTAGGTCATTACTTCTTGAACATTTTCACTCACAATTTATCCTGCGAGGTTTTTAATGTTTTTCAAATAACCTTGTATATGTACGGCGTGTATTGAGAGTATAATATACTAGCGCGCAGAGCTGCCCAATACTCGAGTATATATTCCGATCCTGATTGCACGCATCAGTTGCAGAATGTATACCTTACTAGTACGCAAAAATTTAGTATATTTTCAAGCACCGCATACAAAAATATAACTTGAAAACATACTACGTTAGTTCCACTGCGCAATAGCCGAGTATCTTGTTTATAATAATTATAACAAATTTCTGAATAAAAGGCGATTGTTATTTCAACATGTCTTATTTAATTTGTGAAATTAAACACTGGCTTTATCAGTTTTCCCGTGATATATACAATATCCAAGTCACGACAGTAAGCTAGTATTTATGGTGTTAAACAACGTAAGTTAAGAGTAAGTTAAAAGTAAGATTAAAATCCCATTTTTATAGCTATATACATATGTGGTGATCAATGAATGAGGAGTAGGCTGCTCTTTAGGGTCACCACCCGTCATATGATGGGAATTGTTTGATGATTTTATTTGCTCGATAAAACAAGTATAAGTTGTTCATTATTACGATAATAAAGACAATGATAAAGACTCGACGGACTAGGGCCTACGCCGGGGGCCGCTGAGAGACTGACATGCCCGTATAGGGCGTTGGCTAGTTTTCGTACGTTTTGCGAACAAAGAACTCTCCTGTACTCTAGCTGTGTATGTATGCTGACGATGCGATGACCTGTATAGACTCGTGTACCCTGCTGTGCCTAGATTTTGTTTACGTGGCACTCTCACCACGTTTGTGTGTGTGTGACCTAAATTGGTGGTTTATGTATTACGGTATGATACGCCATGCATACAAGTAAAACTAATTTTAATGAATATTCACAATGTATGATACGCCATGCATACAAGTAAAACTAATTTTAATGAATATTCACAGTGTATCTCATACAAGTCTAAGATTATTATTCCAATTGATTTTACCACATAATTACATTATGGGTGCGTACTGGCTCAGTATACTTTCAATTTTTATATATTTTTTATTTAATATATAGTACAAATACAGTTCTTATATATTTACATATTATAGATGAACATTTTTTTTAAATACTTTATAGTCATGTAGGACCTCATCAGTGAAGAGAAGCTCTTGAGTCTGATGAGGGAGTCACAGTTCTTATTATAATATATAGGTAGTATATACAAGATATTTATTAATACGGTAAAAAAGATAAGTTGATAATGTATTAGAGTAAGTAAGTATTAGAGTTATTTTGAAAAAAGCTATAGGTTTAAATGATTTATGAATTTAAATTTGATTTTAGGAAAATTTTAATTTTTTTGATTTGTCTGAAGGGTTACTACATTAACGCATATGTACGAGAATGAGTGTTAGCAAATGATAAATTTTTCCAATAAATAAAATGGTCTTATTCCCTGCTCCATCCTCGAATTATCAAAGCCTTAAAAACTTGCCTCAAAGTTATTGAACATCGATTCAAAATTTGACTCCGAAACATCCCTTTGAGCTCGTACCCGCGAGACACGCGGCCTATTTTTAAACAATGTCAAACAAAACCGTAAAACGTAAACTTCCCCAGAGAATAAAGTCGTTAATCATAGAAATTTTCCGGCGTAAAGTACGCGGGGGTTGAATGGGGTGTCTTTGGTCGAATACGTAGTTGCGTACGGCCCGCTGCGAGGTGGGATAATTTAAAACAAAATGAAATTTAAAATATGCAAAACAACTTCGAAGAATGCGACGTTTTTCTTCGTTTTAATTTTTGAACGAATCATCCGAACGCTTGAACGAAAGAATGAATTACAATCCCGAGGCGTTCGCGTTTGAATTATTATTCAGCGTCGCGTTGAGAGTGAGAACGGCAATTTATTTTAGGCAAATGTATCCCGACGACAAATATAATATTTGCGCGTGGAATTTAAATTTTAACCTTTCAAACCGAAAACATAAGAAATATGGTGATTTGTTTCGGAATGACTTTCATCGAAAATATGTACATAAAAATTTACAATAATTTTTCAGACGCGGAATATGTATTATGTTAACTATCGATTAAACCTTTACGTTTTGAGTAGGTACTTGTCGGTATAATAAAATATGAATTATAATTTTTTATTTTCCAATTTATTCAAGAATACTTTTACTTACAGCGGCCTTGAAAAGATTCACAGCATACTGGCACTACTGCTTTAGTTTTGAAAAAAAAAAGTTTGCTAAATCTCTATTAATGTGATTTTGCTATGGAAACGATAACATTTTTTAGTAATTTTGTTATGAGGGATATGAAAGCAGAGGAAGCTATACCCAAAAAAAATAAATTTAAAGCATTCACCAAGGATTACTAATTTATAATGAACTGAATTCTAGATTTCATAGGAAATATAGCGCTATCCCTTTCAATTGTATGTTTCCAAATCAATGTCATTATTGAGAATGTTCTTAGGTTTTCACGGCCACTTAGTATCTTCAGGTTTGTGTTTTCTGGGGTATTATGCCATGTTATTACGACCTTGGACCTTGCAATGGGATCCGAAACGTCGGCCGGAAAGGTCGTGGTTGCGTACACGGCATAATACCCCAGAAAACACAAACCTGTAAAGTATCATTATTATTGCGTTTTCGAATGGCGCCCGCGTGACCGCATTCATACATCTCCCGTCCCTTTCACGCACGCAGAGAAATGTCACATTAAAATACATTACAGGTATGAATGTAGGTTTCCTAGGTTCCAGAAAACTTTTCTTGGGTAGTGACAAGTTTTTTTTGTATTTATCTCAGAAACTCTCAGTGAGATATTTATGTCTTTGCTTTTATATCTCTCATATATTGTAAATAAACCAAACATAATAATTTTGTTGTCTATCTGTTTGTTCGTAATTTCGTTCGAAGTCACGGCTAAAAACCAAATTAAACGGGTTGAGATGGGGCTTGACCTCCGACCAGCAAACCTGAACCGGCCGTCTAACGCGTGTTGCTACCTCCGCCTCTCCGTAGATCGCCAAAAAATATTATATACTAGAGCTTAAAAAAGACGCGAACCTCATGTTCCACCCAGCAAAATCGCCAGGGCTTAAAATATAACCTTATTAACTGCCGGCAGGGGGAAATATAATAAAAGTAGTTTTTATTTAATAGAGATGCGAACACGGAATACGTGTCACATCAATATTCTTACTATTTTCATACTAAGCTAAGCGCTTTTGCTATGAAAGTAGGACTAACTTGCCTGTATGGGGTGAAGTTCGAAGTCGCGACCTTTGTATCACGAGACGAGAATCCTAACCACGTGACCAACAAGCTACTCGTTATTACTATTTCATGGGTGTCGGCTATAAAAGGGTAAATACTTATTCTTTAGGAACCGGCATGTAAAATTACCGTCATTTTTGACGGGTTACAGCAAGTAGTAAAATATATTTTTTTTGTTGACGAATAAAAATTGATGGCGTTGGCCTTAAGTACCGATAATTTGCTTTCAATATTCAATTTGTGTTCCGTGAATACCAAAAAAGAACGCAGATGTATTACGTTCACGGTAGTGATGGGTCCGCTCTGTACTCACTACTACAATGTAGTACTACACTACATTGAAGTGCACACTTCGCACACTTTGATGTGTAGTGCACACTACAAACTACAAACATCAAAGTTATTGAAAGTATAAACTTCAAATAGTACACTTCATTTCAAAGCGAAAACTACAAAGTACATACACTTCAAAGTTATCGTTAAATAGTGCATTTTTTACGTGAAATTTTTGGAAAGTTAATGTAGCTAAACGAAGAAATTTCTGGAAACTGTAACAACCCCCCCCCCCATGGTTTTTTTTTTAGGTCGCCAAATGTTATTTTGTAGAAAATATCGTCATTTCGTTAATATTTTTGTCGTTGACCTTTTTTTTTTTAGCTCGCCAAATTTTTATTTCATTTCATTACTTCACTTCATTATTATCACAATTACTTCACTTCATTTACTTCACTTCAATTACTTCACTTCATTTCGTAGTACTACAATTACTTCACTTCAAGTAGTTTTTACTACAATTGTAGTGTACACTTTGTAGTCTTCAAATTGGTGAACGTGTGTGTGTTGTACACTTCATTTTGAAATGCAGTTTTTCCCTTCGCTAGTTCACGGTAATAAATAATTTATTCATATCTCAGGCTGTTGAAGGTTTCGAGCCCTTGAATACCTTATTACGTAAGGGATGATTCCCTCCAGCCTGCGCGCGTGTGCCGGTAGATGGCGCTGGGGGTTGTCGCGCAGCTTCCCTCGTAAACCACGTGTGATAAAACTTTACTTCTGCTTCCGGGGAAATAAAGAAACTCGATGCCGGGTCGTAAATTTAAGGGATGGACTCATTTGATAGGGGAGGTTAGGCTGCAATTAATGGCGTTATAACTTAATTATGTAAAAGGGTTGGCATATACCAAATCGGACCGTCTTCTGTTGTTTGTTTGTTTGTTTGGTGCTGAAGATATGGTGGATGTTTGATTTTGGTTTACTGTTTTGTTCAAACATTATCGGGGATGGTATATTTAACATTTAGAAATCAATCTGACAAACATATCTACCCTTTGTTGTGGTGAAGTCTTTGAGTTTTGACACTAGTGGCGTTGATGCTATTTTTCTGATTGGGCAGAGATGGTACAGATTTAAGGAGAGAAAGAATGATACTTAAATAAGGCTACTTATTTAAAAATAAAACTTCAAAACATTTTTTTAAAATTATTAATTTAGTAATCCAAAAGGAAAAACTAATCCATAAAAACCAAGTTTTTATTATACTCTCTTTTTCATGGAATCAGGTTTCGTGGCTACTGCACGCGTCGGGGTCATTACTCTTTTGTATTGATTCCAATTTGATAAAACCATTAAAATTTCAAAAAATGCAAAATTATACAATAATTTAAAAAAAAATTAAACGAAAATTTGTTAGTTCATTTTTATCATCGCTAAAAGTCTGCCTGCAAAATTTCAGCTCGATTGGATCACGGGAAAAGGGTTAAAAATCGATCCAAAGTTTTTCCTGCAGACAACAAACCGCAGACGCTACGAGTTAAAAGAAAGGGAGTAAAAAAGATACAAAAATTAGTTGTATGTTTCCTGCAAATATAGGACGACACTGATAAGACAATGATAATTTTGTATACTTATTTAACACAATTTTTTAATTTTACATTAACATAAAAGATCAATTTAATAGACATAGATAAAACTCACTGATAATAAGGAGGAAAATTTAATGTAAACAGTAATAATTAATAATATCTAGATGAAAAAATCCCATTATCTCTGTGAACTTCATATGGATAGTGGCGCGTTTGCATCTATATATATGCCACAAATAACGCACATTATCAGAGACAGTGACGAGTTTCCAGTATATACCTCACCATATGACAGTACTCTTCATATTTGGTATTGAAAATATCAATTGAATTGAAAAGTTTATTATAGTCTGATCATATACGTTAGATAAGAGATTTAAAGATACAATTACGACGAAGTTTTGAATGTTGTGGAAGACTGAATTAAAAATATTAAATGATTATACGTACATAGTTTGCGTGTTCACATAACTAGAAGTCATGCAGGTTTTGCCGTGGAAACTGCAGCTACTAACTATTTCTTTAATTCCCCACTGCAAAGGCTTCCTAGACTAGCAAACAGATACGAGCAACTTGATGTCTTTGCCAATAACCGTATATTATTCAAACATATATTAAAAGGTGAATTGAAAGATTACTAGTATTTTTCGAATTGGACTTAAATAATTGATTTATATTTTTATGTATATTTTTTTATTATATTATGACTTTCAAAGCTTATGCTATTGCTTTTACTCTACATTTTTTTTTGGTTTTGAATTTCTACTATATTATGTTTTTCTTATGCGTCTGCTTGTTATATACTTGCTTCTTACATTATATTATATTTATCTTTATATATTTTTATCTCTATTTTAAGTATTTTCTTTCCACTTTATGTCATTATGTTCACATGTTTTTATGTTTACGTGTTATTATTATTTTTTCTTTAAACTATATATGCCATTAATGTACACATTATCTATCTGTTGTAAAAGCCCTATAAGGCGTAAATTAATAAGTTAACAGTACAAAATAAACAAGTAAGTAAATTAATAAATAATATTAAAAAAAACAAATTCTTATTGTGAAGTTGCAATTTCAAAACAAAGTTCTGTTATTATACGATTTATTATATTAAGAATTATTAAACTATTTTTAATAATCAATAAATTAGAAAAGACATACAGAAAAAATCAAATCAAATAATTAACGAAAAAATATTTTAACTGTCACCGGGACTCGAACCACGGACCTCCAATTGGATTGCTTTGAAAATGGAATAAAAAAATTTGATTAATTAAAAGAGACTACATATACGGTCGAAAAATTATCGTTAACTAACCAGACTGTCATGGCGAAATTGGATAATGCGCCATTGCCGAATAGAATTGGAGGTCAGCGGTTCGAGTCCCGGTGACAGTTAAAATATTTTTCCGTCAATTTGATTTTTTCTGTATGTCTTTTCTAATTGATTAATAAAAATTGTTTGTTAAATAGTAGTTAAAAACTATTCTGTAAAAGAAAGACAGATACAAGTACGATGAAACCCTGATTAATGTGAAAGAATGATTGAAGATTATTCAGAAAATGTACCTTTACACAAACATTTTGTTTAATCGTAACTGTACACTTTTAAACGACAAACTCAGGTTCAAATAGTAATATTTGAATAGGTCTACTCGTTTGTCTGCAAGTAAATGGCGAAATAAGCATTTCATACAATGGTATATAAATCCAATCAACACAGTCTATCACAATAACTCTAATTTAATATTTTGGGGACAAAATAATGGTGAATACTTAAGCGTGAGTAAGAGCATTTGACAATGCCTTTGGCACGAATACCCCACGTAGCAATGAGTTACTGCTGTGATCTGTGACCTTAGAGCTACGATCTTTGGATATTCGCTAAATAATTGCTTGACCTTAGCCATTATATAATCATTGGCATAAAAATCAAATAAATTACGAGCACAATACCCCGTTTTCATTAAATTTAATAACATTTCTGGTTTTAATATTTAAATTTGATTAAGAATATTTTGTAGGCTAGAAAAGTGAACAATATAATGGTCCACAAAGTCGATATTAAAAGAAAGAAGAAAAAGAACAATTGTGTCTCATAGGTACTGAAACAATTTGTTTATTTACTTATTGTATTTATTTATACAGTAGATACATAATGTTTTTTTTATAATAAATTGATTCTATGTTATATAACATTTTCACAGACATTATACACCCCATAATATGAGCCAAGGCTCAAACTTATGGGAGGAGTATTTACAAGCTAAGTTAAAGTATAAAAGCAGAAATCATTTAGATGTAGTAATTTTTTTTAGTATACAGAAACCATTTGAGATATGTGGGCAGTATTACAATTCATCGTTGTCCAAAATCAAGGATTTGACTTCATTCGTAAACTATTCGTATTTTGGAATTCTTGAAATTTTTTTTGCGACAATAATGTATTGTACCATTTAACTCCCAAGTATGTATAATAATGTTGTGCCATGTTGGTTCTAAAATTTGGTATCTTTATTTGTTTGTCCCTTTGTTCTATGTCTATTACTTATACAGTCTAAGGGGTGACATTTATTTATAAAATAATCTTTGTAAATTTGTCAAAGGAAGTTTGTTTGTATATTTTTGTGAGTGATGGTATTTTAAATTATTGAAATGTATTTACAGTAGGATAGTCATAAGGTTCTTTTATGAATCGTTTTAATAATTATTTTTTGCATTATGATTAATGGCTGTACAGTGGACTTACAAACCCCTCCCCGCCCAATATATTCAAATAAATTAATTGGACTATAGTGACTCAGTTCGCGTCTATGCAAGCAAGTCCGATCAAGGCTTATCTTCCCAGACTTACTTGACATCCAATTGTCTGTGGTTTCTTTCACGTCACCGTTGATAGTATTTTTTACGTGCATCATATGCAGTCGTTTATTTGGCTCATCTATCGAATATGCAACAATGAGTGTGCTGATAAGCCGAAATGGTGAGAATCGTTCGATCAGTGCCCAGTCCTCGCTATGAGAGACCTCCCCTAGAACAGACCTTTAAATCGGATCGGGCGGACCTCCGTTGTGCACCCAAATAATTTATTTCGGTGTTATCCCAGTTACAATAATTTCGTTGTCTGTCTGTTTGTCTGTCCCCGTAACATCATTCAACGTCCATTACTTTGTAGTAAATTTTTTTCTTAGGATTTTTTTACGAAGAAAATTTTTTCGATATTCTTTTACGTTTTAATTTTCGATTTTTTACGAATTTTTTAAAAATAAAATAAATAAATAAATATTTCTTAGTAATCGACTACTTCTATAATTTTACTTTCTACCTCCAGTGAGGAATATAAAGAATGAAAATCTACACATTTTGCAACTGAATACATAATTGTTTTGCGAATCATTTTTTTTCGTGCAAGCTCATCAATTATTGAGGCATCTAAATGGACGATAGGTATTCCAATACCTGGTTTACCTGGTTATGCCAGATCTTTTATTAATACTCGCGTTATATATTTTCCCTAGTATACTCTCCGCATTCATTCGTTCATTACGATCAAGGATCAAGCCACCATAGCGACGCATTTATAATCCTATTTATTATACTAAGATCAGCTATATTATATAATTTTTTAATTTGATAAATATTTTCTTCACTTTAAATAAGTTCCCCATCACTAGATCCTATCTCCATCTCCTCCAGACTTTTTTACACCCCTATGTTATGAAAAGATAAACCAAGTTAGCCATTCACTATTCCCTTAGAACCTTTCACATTGCCAGGTGTCACGGATAATATTGACAGACAATATAAACTCAAAATATATTCAAGGTGATGTTGTATGTTTCAAGCGCAAAAAAATTGTTGGTAACAAAATAACATTCTATACTACAAATTTGGCAATAAGAAAATATGTAAAGCCGATTTTAGTGTAGTAAATAGAATAAAAAAGTAACCCATAAAAACCAAATTTTTATTATACTCTCTTTCTTTGTAAAATATAACAACAATTAAAGACGAATTAAAACATATAACATAACACTAAACTTACAGTAATTTAATATATTTCTAAAATGTCAGATGTTTTGAGCTTTGATAAGACACTTCATGCTTTGAAGATTAAATTCTAAAAACATTTGTCAGTCAATTTAGATTTTCGACATTCGTAGTGAAGTACCTATTATGAATACCGATGGAGTAATTCAAATTTAGAAAATATTCCGCGACGTTATCGGGCCGCTATGCTAGTAATCAAACTTTTCTAATGATTCCAATTTGAAAAAACAATAAAATTTCTAAAAATCCGAAATTATCTATATAATTAGTTTTTTTTTTAAAAGTAAATCTTGATAGATCTTCTTTATTGGTCAAAACCCACCACGAGTCTACTTTGCCAAGTTTTCACTCAATATTGGATGACAGGAAAAGGGTTAAAAATCGATCCAAAGTTTTTTCACCCCTCAAGCCCACGGCAGCAAAGCAAGCAAAGCAGATGCCAATTATATAAAGGTAGTAAAAATGCGTATATGATCTTGAAATACCTGAATCACTGAAACTGTATAAATACCACAATTACACATTCGTTGATGTCAGTTATTTCAGATCATATACCATTTTTTTACTTCCTTTCTTTTTACTCGTGGCAAATCTGCTTTGCTTGCCGGCTTGCCATCGAAAAAACTTTGGATCGATGGTTTAACCCCTTTCATCGTGATCCAATCGAGCTGAACTTGGAAAAGTAGACTCGTGGCGACGATTAAGAGGAAAAAAGGGGAGGGGGGGGGGTGGGGTCTTTCTCTTTTTTTTTGTGTTTTTTCTTTGTTTTTTCTTTCCTGTTCCTTTTTTTTCCTTTTTTTCCGTTTCCTTTTTTTTTTTCTTTCTTCTTGGGAAGATCTATCAAATTTTCGTGTAAAAAAAAATAAATTATAGTATAATTTTGGATTTTTCAAATTTTTAATAGTTTTTTCAAATTGGAATCATTATAAAAGTTTGATTACTAGCAACGGCGGCCCGATAACGTCGCGGAATATTTTCTAAATTTGAATTACTCCGTCGGTATACATAATAGGTACTTCACTACGAATGTCGAAAATCTCAATTGACTGACAAATGTTTTTAGAATTTAATCTTCAAAGCATGAAGTGTCTTATCAAAGCTCAAAACATCTGACATTTTAGAAATATATTAAATTACTGTAAGTTAAGTGTTATGTTATATGTTTTAATTCGTCTTTAATTGTTGTTATATTTTACAAAGAAAGGGAGTA
>JADDOH010019699.1:0-19005 GCA_016648135.1 Agrypnia vestita | reverse complement strand
CAATAGAGATGACAGTTACAAACTATCAAGTATTTGGCGCCCTGTTCTTACGACATTGATTCAACCCTTGAGAGACGTCGCAGTAAAGTCCGCCGATGTAACTAGTACCTACGTACTGCACACTGGCGACCTCTATTGTAGAAGAAGTGAGCACTCCACAAAAAGTGCATATAATTTGCGCCCTCGAAAGTAGTAATCAGTCCGCTCCCTACCTCCGCGGGTAAAGGGCGTCCTCTTGATGACGTTGAAAAGCATTCAACGAAACGTCGAGAATCGTTTCTCGGTAAAACATACGGTTCGTATAAAATATCCGCAACTATTTACGGTTAAATAATAATGATGTTGATGATGACATTAATTCCTCTTAACGACCTTCCCTGAAAGATATCAAGCTTCAGCTCATCCAATACATTGGCAGCTAATTGGTGTCCATAACTTTGACGCAAGACTTAGTCTGCTTATGCTCAACCGCACGCGTAGCCATGATCATCATATTTCGTACAGTATAATTGCAGAAGAAATCAACGGATGTTTACTATTGTAAATAGTACGACTTCCTATAGTCTTCCTGATTAAGCGTTACATAAATATATTTAAGAAATTCTGACAAGGCCGCCTCAGTACTACGTAAGAATGCGGATGCAGACAGCAACGCAATATAATACAATAATGTGTTGCCCGTGTGGAGTACGTTTTCGCTCTCATTTTAGATTGGTGTTGTAATAATTCCAATGTGTATCGTAAAGTTAGATTGGGTAAACAGCGTGTTCTAAGGTTTTAACGGTCTTTTAAAGTTTTCTGAGTTATTCTGCCGCGTCTGCTTGTCTACGATGCGGTATTATTACGAAATATGTTACCATACCCTGCTGTATTATTGTAACTATTTACAATGTATAAAATCTTACTGATACAAAAACAACTTCATCACCAACTGATGCTAGAAGAATACGCTTTAAAATACAAACATACATCACGATAAATATTTAAAAAAACTTGAAATAAAGCAATCTTTACGGAGACAAAAACTAAACAGTACACAAATCCTGTAAAAAAATTAACCCATAAAAACCAAGTTTTTATTATACTCTCTTTCTTTGTAAAATATAACAACAATTAAAGACGAATTAAAACATATAACATAACACTAAACTTACAGTACTTTAATATATTTCTAAAATGTCAGATGTTTTGAGCTTTGATAAGACACTTTGAAGATTAAATTCTCAAAACATTTGTCAGTCAATTTATATTTTCGACAATCGTAGTGAGTACCTATTATGAATACCGACGGAGTAATTCAAATTTAGAAAATATTATGCGACGTTATTAGGCCGCCGTTGCTAGTAATCAAACTTTTCTAATGATTCCATTTTGAAAAAACCAATAAAATTTCTAAAAATCCGAAATAATACTATAATTATTAATTTTTTCAACGAAAATTTGAAAGATCGTCGCCACGAATCTACTTGCCAAGTTTCAGCTCGATTGAATCACGGGAAAAGGGTTAAAAATCGATCCAAAAAAATTTCTACGGCAAGCCGGTAAGCAAACAGACGCCACGAGTTAAAAGAAAGGAAGTAAAAAATTATCAGATAAAAAATAGAAAGAATTTTAAAGAAATATTACAATGACCTGTGACATACGGTGATAGCTTCAATATAAATAATGTATATATGTGATGTTATTCTTAACAAGTATCATGATCCACAATCTCATATCTTGGCCAAGCATAGCCAACCATGGCCAACCATGGTACAATCATGGCCAATCATGCCCAATCATGGCCAATCATGACCAATCATAGCCAATCATGGCCAACCATGGCCCAATCATGGCCAAGCACGGCCAATCATGACCAACCATGGCCCAATCATGGCCAATCATAGCCAATCATGGCCAAAAATTGCCCAATCATGGCCAATCATGGCCAATCATAACCAATCATGGCCAACCATGGCCAACCATGGCCCAATCGTGACCAATCATGGCCAACCACAGCGAAGATTCTACTGATTTAAATTAGCACTCTTGTTAATTTCGTGTAAAAATAAACTTTTGAAAAGAATTTACGAGTATTTAATTCGCTTCCCGCAGCCACTTTACCTGGTGGTGGGGTACTGCATTAACGGACGCATTCGGCTGCGAAGATTTACAGGAGGCGCGATATTTCCACGCCGCCTTGCGATTCACAACATCTATTTTAAGTTCCGTATGGGAGTAAACATGTAAATATTATAACGAATAGCCGTGCTGTCTACGCCGGGTGGTACTTAAGATATTAGACGTAAATTTATGACACAGCTTTTACACGAAAAACAAATACGTTTTCGAATTCGGAAGATACGTACAAATCTTTGTTTGATCAGCTTATTGGACGCGGCGGAAGATGGAATGGTTTGTTTTATCAATAAATCTACCATGACAAGTCAGTTGGATAATATTAACACAGAATAAGCTTTTTCCGAGGCTTCTCCGGTACAATTTTTCCTGTCGCTTTTACCTTCCGTTTAATTTTCACAATTCTTTTAAGAGATGTTTGCCATCATCCAGAAATAGACTGGTGCTTTTATTGAATATCGAGACGATGCTAGCATAAAACATTATAATATTAAATATTGGACCCTTTAAAGCAGCCATACTCAACCTGCGGCCCGCCAAGCTTTTATATGCGGCCCGAAACATATATATTATCAGGAACGCCATTAAAAAATTTGGCATTGTAAGTTTTGAATATCTTTAAATACGCGTGAACAAAAAGACAAATTTCTGTCAGATAACAAGATGCCTCACACATCATAATTTTTCAGAATATGCTAATCATATTATAGAAAATAACCACACATTCAGCAATACAAAAATACACATCCTACATAAACAGACATACGGCCTAAAACAAAATAATTTAGAAACACTTGAAATTCATAAAAACCTAAACACAACAAATAACATAATCAATAATCAAGTACAACCCTTCACATCACCCCTTCTTACAATGTTCCCGATCTCCCACCACCTAGATACCCCCTCCAATCCACAACCCACACACCAGACAACCACTCCCATATACCTCAGTCTTAATTCACCTGATGAAGGAAACGGACGTTTCCGAAACATGTAGTGAAACAAGGGCTCAAATAAAAAATAGTGGAAAAAAACAAGGTTCATTGTTTTATTTAATAATTTATACGAATTTGTTATTTCAACTACAGATAGTTTCAACCATAGAGTGTAAATTTTGTGTTTGTCATATTTTAGCCATTTTTTTAGTGGTCCTCGTATTCCACATTCATCCATTACAATCAGTAAAATCTCGTATTCCAGTGTATCGGGTGCTTTTTTGAAATCTATAAATATTATTTCTTTTTTTTATAATTCAAATAAATCACACAACATTTTGAGTATGTCCAAGTCTTTGTATTGCACAAACTGGTATTATATTTTTATTTGAATTTTAATGCATCGTGTCTACAGTTTCCAACCACAATGTGGTCTATGCAACTCTGGACATTTTTCCTTTTATAATTTCGCTCCTCGTCTTTTTATAATTTCGTCTCTCGTAATAAGGTGTTGGAATCCGTACTCATAAATTAACTAAGTAACTAACTTACCATGACGCCGTTCCCCCGTGGGGCTAGGCATGAGAGGATAGAGCGCCATACTCTTCTGTCCTGACATACAACTTTCGCTTCTTCTTTATTCATACATCTTCGCATGCAAACTCGACGGTTGTTCAGGCTTCTAACAGGACCATCTTCCAGTATCTGGTTAATCTGGTCATGCCACGTCTTCCGTGGTCGCCCTCTCTTTCTGGCGCCGTCAACACCTGCATCATATATCTTTCTTACCATTCTTTCCTCACTTATTCGCTCAACATGCCCAAACCACCTGAGCGACCCTTTTTTTATTCTATGTATTATGCTACGATCAGCTTTATATTCATTCCTAATATCTTCATTCTTTACTCTATCATACATGGATTTGCCACACATACGTCTAAGGGTCCTCATCTCCACTGCATTCAATCTACTTTCGTTCCTCTTCTGCCAGCTCCAGGCTTCACTTCCATACATTAGTGTCGGTACCAGAACTCTATTAAAATTATGTTATCGTTTATTAATCTATTGTTTTTGTTAAACAAAAATAAACGCTTGGAATATACGTTAGTTTTGAGTTTTATTTTTTCATTATTGTATTTTCAGTATACAGATAAGATGAAAATAAATTTCATATAGGGAAATAATCTGTTGTTAATATTTGTGCTGGTGTTGGCTGGTATGCTGATAAACGATAAGTACCTATTATTATCATTCTCATATAGTTAAAAACTATATTTGTTGATTAATCAAGTGGCTGCGCCCTAATATTGAATACGCCCTTACCAATATTGTTTTTCCCTATATGATTTTTTTTCGTTATATCTGTATAATGTTGCGGCCCGCGTAATATAGCAAACATTATATATATGTGGCCCGAAGAGAAAAAAGGTTGAGTATCGCTGCTTTAAAGAATATATTTAATAAATCGACCATTGACCATTGTTGTCTATACACTTTTGACATCTTATCTGAAGTTCACACCATTGCTATAGAATTTCTGCGGACGGGAATCGATGAATTCTTTTAAAGCGTTTTTCACAGCCAGCAAATTCCGAAAAAGTGCAAGGTCTGGCGAGTAAGGTGGGTGGCGGAGGGTTTCCAGTCGAAGCTCCTGTAATTTTAAGATATTAACATTGACATAATTTCAACAAAAAATACTATCAGATAGAAAAATAACTACTATTTTTTAAATAGTCTCACGGGAGCGTGTCTATGGAAGACAAATGAAACACTAAAACTTGTTTAAACTTTTGTTACACAAAGTCACTGTATGCGAGTGGAATCCAAGAACCGTTCTTGAATTCTTCACACTGCTGGCCACACTAACTTGCAGCCACACGGATCACTTTTATCTTTGTATCGCTGAAATCTCATAATGAATCTCACGTCTGCCGCTTTAGCCTGCTGTCAGAAATAACTAACGTTGTCGTTGCTTTAACACATTAATGTTAGATTTGCGAATGTTCGACCTGTTTCTCTATACTTCTAGTATTTCGAGAAAATTCCATTTGATTTTAGATAGATTCATGTGGACCTTTCGAGAGACTTCGATAATGCGCAATTACCATTGTTTTAGAATCTCGTAACAATATTTAAAAATATACTAAAGTGGACTTGATTATATTCAAACGGGATGAGTTTTTTCAGGAGGGTAGCGAGAGTCACTCTGGTGGATATAGTTAGAAGTTCCGACATATGGAACACACTCGGTATAGAGCCCCTACTCCGACATGATAAATCACAAAAGAGGTGTACTTGGACACGTACTTGAAATGCAAAGAAGTATCCTCTTGGTAATCCCGAAGGAAGAAGAGGATGCAACGACAACAAAAAGTGTACGATAACAGGATGCGTTCACACATACGATGGCCGTACAAGACAGGGGAATAGCACCCGACTTTACAGGACAGGGGATTAAGATAATGAGGATGAAAAATATTGATTAAGCATGCTTAAAATACTTTAAAGCAAAATTTAGAGCAAAGCAGTTTAAGAAAGAGGTCAAATCCTTTATTTTCGACAACGATCAATTGTTACATTGCCCACATGTCTCTTTTATACTTTATACTTTGATACTTTACTTCCTTTTATACTTTTGTTCTTTAGTTCTTCTTTTATACTTTAATTTAGCTTGTTAATACTCTTTCCATAAGCTCGAGCTTTGGCTCATATTATGGGGAGTATAATGTCTGTAAAATCTTATAATATAGAATCAATTTATTATAAAAAAACATGTATCTACTGTATAAATAAATAAAAATTTAAGTAGGTTTTAAATTTTTAAATCAAATTAATTAATCAATTAGAAAGATATACAGAAAAATCTAATTCACGAAAAAATAGAAGGTTACTACTGGGATTTGAACCCAGGTCACCTTCTTTCCGGGGCCGGTGCTCTGACCACTAAGCTATAGCAACCCTCTATACCTGGGTTCGAATCCCAGTAGTAACCTGATATTTTTTCGTGAATTAGATTTTTCTGTATATCTTTCTTATTGATTAATTAATTTGATTTAAAAATTTCACATAACTTTGTTCTGAAAAATTACAACTTCACAAATATGAATGTGTTCTTAAATATATAGGTTTCAAATTTTCTAATCGATGGAAAAATTTTCTGTTTTCCATCACCTTAAATACGAAAATGAATAATTCATTACAGACTTAATTCACAAAAGAAAATCCACCCATTAGAAGAGTCTAGCCACTTAATTACCGGTACCTCGAGGTGATCTGTTAAGGCTTCACAGGAAAGCGGAGGCTGCCTGAAGTTAGTTCTGCCTTTTTAGAACTAATTTCCTTATGTAGAAAGAAGTTTGTTTTGTCTAAAGATTATAATAAACTATACCGCCCGGGGCTATAGGTATAAAAGTTAAACGAGAAAGTTTTATCTGATAGAGCCAAGCGAGAGATATCAAAGTTCAACTCGAAGGTGTGTAAGGTTATCGTGAAATCGTTTAAAAATATTATTCGTAATAATAACCTTCCAAACACAATTATTTTTTTTAAATTAGTTTACTTGTTCACTTGATACTGACAATTTTTATAATTATACGAATATAAGTAATTCACCACTTAGATACATTCAAATTGTACCATTTTAATCTATAAACTGCTAAATTTATATGATGTTTAATTTACGTGTCGTTGTTGGAACGCTCTATTGGACGTCTAAACGACAACGCCTGAAAAATATTTGCCTGCAATCGGTATAATACACGTGTGAGTATACTGCGAGAGGACTAGGCGTTGATTATTAATAAATTACCTGTAGGACCCATTGCAGGATGCTGCGTGAAAACGGCATAACGTTAGTTAGATATTCTTCTTCTTTCATATTAAAAGGCTGTGCTCTTGTCATTACATTTAAAGCCAAGCAACTCTATCTGTACGCGACGCGAAATCGCCGCGTACTTGGGGAAAAGATTGGAATTATAACCGTGAAAAATGGACTGTATTGAATCGACAAAGGAAAGGACGTTTCGTCCACCCTTTTGCCTCTTGGCGTCCTTCAGATGTCACTTCACCAAACAACTGTTTCACTCGGTTGACCACCAACGTGTGTTACTCCCGAAGTCCCGCGGTGACGAGGTTATAAAATGTTTATAAATGCCCAATTAAAACATGACAAAAATTGGCGCTTTTAACAACGAGACTTGTTGAAACGAAAAGTAAATTGGATCTGGTTGAGAGTAGGATAATTTTCGAAAAAAGACCAATCAGTGTTGCCACATAAGAAAAAAAAACAATATTCTGTAGAATCGATTTCTGTGACAACGTGACGTCACTAATATCGAACACTATCCTAGATCATATCCAGAAGGTTTATATTGTATACATGGGCAATACGAATCTGTCATACGAAGTAACATCAGCGATTCATAGAAGATTTACGATGCCAAATCTAATATATGAAAGTGAAGCCTGAAATTGACAAAAAAGGAATGCAAGTAGACTGAATGCGGTGGAAATGCTCTCGCTAAGGCACGCGTGTGTAAAATCTTTGGACAATCTGAGATGGTTTCGTCATGATAATATATGAGTTGGGAGCTGAAGGCAACATGAATAAAGGACGTCCACGAAAGACCTGGGAGGTCACATACAACAAATTTTGGAGAATAGGTCTTTTAAAAGCTTCAAAAACCGTAAAACGTGCATTAGAAGATCTATGAATGTAGTCGGAACAAAAGTGGTATGCCAAGATAGAAGAATGTGGCGTTCTACACTATCTTCCTACCCCTACGGGGACATGGCGTGACGGTTAGTTAGTTAGTATTTTCATCTAGGCATTTCAACCTGTTTTATACATTTAATCAAATTTCTAAGGTATGCATTATGTCTAAGAATGCATCCTTTACATTTGACCCTTCGAAGTTTGGAGGATTAAGATGCAGAAGACGGATTAGACTATTGGGTGCAAAACTGCCTACAAATTCAGCTTAAAATCATGCTTATATATGTCGGAAACTTGGTTGTGTGAAGGAAGCAAGAAATAATGACAGTAAATGGAAACGCGTGCTATAAGTTTACACAGAATTTATCGAAGCAAGTTTACAAAAAGTAATTAAGTAAATTGTGCCGTGGAATTCGGAGTTCGAAGCAGACACTGCTGTCAGGTCCTGAAGGTGGAAGGGAGGTGAATATGTGTTTCTCTCGAGTGCTCATCTCAACTAGGGCGCACTTGTCTGACAAAAAACGTCCGTCGTATATTTCTTATAGACCTCCTATCTTACACTCTTTCATCAGCGGCCCATTTATCGATAATTTGTACAAACAAATCTACAAGGTTTGATAAGAAAATATGTTAATTTTTCATTTTTTTTCAAATAATCTTTAATTCTTTATCAATATTATTTTTATATCCCTCACATTAATCCTTTTCAGATATAAATACACTTGCGGCACTGCTTTTCTAATCTTCGAAGCTCGTTTAGTTTCTTCAACGATATATATCGTCACGGAATCACAGCCGTGGGAGACGAACGGAACACATGTATTAAATTTAATTTTTTTATTTATATAAAACAAAATTCACTGGACACATTAATCAATTCATGCAATTACAAACTAATCTTCACTAATCAAGCGCCTGTGGGATGCTTTATACTAGTATTTCCAAAATATACGCCACACTTTATTCACTCTTGAATGCTCGGTACTCTCTTGATTTATTGTCACTGGTCGCACTGGACGTTTCGTTTTCAATGGTCTCATCTAGCTTTTCAAAACTAACTGATGATGCGCGCATCTTGCGTGTAATTTATAACCAGTTTCTGGACAGCAGTCTGGATTTTATTTGCTTTTGTAGACGGAAAAAACAGCGTTTTGCACTCACTATGCGCTTCTGGATCTCCTCTGTAGTATTATTGTTGCTTGTTATCAGGGACCTTGTTGGGTATGTAAATCTTGGTACCGTTTCAAAATTTTGACTTCCTAAACTGAAACTAAAAATATTGGGTAAAAACACTCTGTATATTTTTTCTCGCACATACGTTTCACGCGAAGTCAAATTTTCCGCAAAGGGGGAGGAAAAATATTGTTTTTTTTAACTTTCCTCCTATTTTCAAGCACTTGAGTGCTGCCACAAGTGGCGCAATCAAACGCAGCCGGGGCGATTAATACGGAAGCCTTGCGGGAGCCTCCTAAATGGATAATGGATGGCAACACTTCTCATGTTGCAGGCCACGTGACCGGACTCTCAACCTACCCACGCTGTGGGTCCACACACTGAGGGGTAGGATTTTTAATAAAATCCGTATATAAATACACCTGTCAGCTTTAAAAAAATATGTAAATAATAATAATAATAATTTTTATTCCAGCGAAACCAGGTTTTCATTGCAAACCTGGTCCGCCATTTAGTTAAATAATAATAAATTACAAATATGTTATATTGTACATGGAGAGAAAATATAAAAAAGAAAAAAAGAAATAATTAAAGTAATAAAGAAAAAAGAAGAAAAGGGAAAAGAATATCTATTAAATAGTTAAAATAAAATATACTATAAAAAATCGACAATATATACACGTACATATATATACCAATTTCAAAGTTCTTAAATCAATAATCAATATCAATAAAATTCTAAAATTCACACTACCGCTCGTTACGGTTATGGAATCGCATATCTGTAACTATTCTGTATCCGATGCCAGTCTCTGATTACGGATCCAGATCTCCATGACAGCGCCACTTGCACCAGAGAGTTGGTGCTGTGCTCCAGCCTCAGCTCGAGGCCAGCAGCACGATGTCTCAGGAGCGGGACCAATCCATGAACTCGGTGGACGAATCCATGAAACATTGTAGAAGCGCTGCAATAACGTGCCAGCCCGAACAATATTCTATAACAATTATTCTACTGAATGCGAAGACGAAAAATTAAAAAATGTAAAAATTAAACGAAACTTTTTATGTTTTAAAAAGATCTTTTCATATCGTATTTTGGTCTTTGACTTTTCTGATGATATTTTCTGTTTCAAACTGTGTTATAAACTAATTATATATTATTATTTGTGGTTAGACATAATAACAGGATTATTTTTTTTGCAAAATGTTGAACTATCATTACATTAACTTATATTGATTATGAAAAATTCATTCCCTTTAATGCAAGTCGAATAAAATGATAAAAACCTTGTAAAAAAATCTTTTTTTACAAGGTTTTTATCATTTTATTTAAGTTTTATGGAAACAAATGAATTTTTCATAATCGATATAAGTTACTTCTGAACTGGAGAGAGCTGGAGAGAGAAAACGAGACCCATGAAGAGGCCAAGACCCACCAGGGATTGTAGAACCAAGAGTGATGATGATGATACTTTTTTTTCACCACCTATTGGTTGAAAATGCCGACATATTAAATAGTAAATTAAATATTTTAAATAACCAGGTCCTTTTTACAAATTGTTATCTTTTAAATTTGTTTCCATATTATTTTTTAATTATTTGTTCATCTCCCGTATATTTATTTTTATTACGTTATTGTTTATAATTCTATTTTATATTTTTAATTTTTAATTTACGTTGTATACTGATAAAGGGAACATGGGCCCCGAAACATGTTGATATTTTCAACAAATTAGTTGTGACGTTGCTTGTGCGGTTGTCTCGCCGCGCCTTACGAGTGCTTTTGCATCATCAGCGGCATAGCGATAAAACCGCTTTAGCATTAAAGTAATGCCAATCTGGAAGGCGAATGTGTAGGGCCGATATTGAGAGCTTTAAATGGAACTTGAATGAAATAAAATCGTGGTAATGGCCATTATATTGCCTTTATTGGAAAAATAGTGCTTTAATATATACCTTATTTAGCGCTAATAAAATAAATAAAGGAGCATGTACTCATATGTACGCGCGGTAGGAGTTATAATTCTTTGGCGTGATTGTGATAATTGATATTTACATATTGTTTAAAAATGTATATTAATACAATAAAACGATGTCTAGAGAGATGATTAATATAATTACTACCTTTATATTAACTCGTAGCGTCTGCTTGCTTGCCGGCTTGCCGTCAAAAAAAACTTTGGATCGATTTTTCCCTTTAATAATTTTAGTATAATTTCGGATTTTTAGAAATTTTATTGTTTTTTTTCAAATTGGAATCATTAGAAAAGTTTGATTGATAACGTCGCGCAATACTTTCTAAATTTGAATTACTGTGTCTGTATACATAATAGGTACTTCACTACGAATTTCGAAAATCTAAATTGACTGACAAATGTTTTTAGAATTTAATCTTCAAAGCATGAAGTGTCTTATCAAAGCTCAAGACATCTGACATTTTAGAAATATATTAAATTACCGTAAGTTTAGTGTTATGTTATATGTTTTAATTCGTCTTTAATTGTTGTTATATTTTACAAAGAAAGGGAGTATAATAAAAACTTGTTTTTTATGGGTTACTTTTTTTATAATACTTTAATGTAGTTTAATTATTAATATTAGTTTTTGAAGTGGTATAAATGTAACTATTGGTTTGCGGTAAATAACTCTTTGAATTAACTCGAATACATTTATCGCTGCATCATCGCAGACATACGATACGACAATCAAAAAACTTAAGCATTTTCAGAAAAAGTCCAAGTGACTACCCACTCGATTTTTGACCTAAAACGGTTCCGTACTCAAAAGTTTAGAAACTAAACCACTTCGAAAAAACTAAGCTGCATCGAAAGTCGAATGAATTTATGTGTTTTTTGCTTAATACACAAATATCTGACAAAAACATCGACAATTACACGAAATCCTAATACATACCTAAAAAAGTTCTAATTTTTTCATCATCATTCGAGATCTTGCATCTCATAATGCAGGGAAAGATTACTATTACTATTCATGGCTGAAAACTTGAGACAGTGGTTTGGCCAGTCTACTGTGGAGCTGTTCCGGGCCAACATGATAGCCAGCGTCCGTTAAACGAACAAGGCACGAAAAGAAGAAGAATTTTCAATTCAATTACCAATCATTCGTCAGCTTTTCAATTGAGCATCTTAAGGATTTATATTTGATTCAAAACGGTTGGCAATACATTATTTATTTTCAAGTGGACTAATTTTCGACAATTGGACGCGCGCGCATTTATTGGTTTCGCATTCCCGCTACACGCTACTTCCCGTTACACGCATTCCCGCTACGCAGTGAGCAACTTCCGTTACAGTGAAAATTTTACCCTAAATGCGTCAAAAGAAGGTAACTCAATAAATAGAAAGTGTTCTACCGCTCTCTGCCCTGCACTGCGTCGATTACCTGGTTCAACTTTTTTCACAAATTCTATCCATGTTCTCCTAGGTCATCTAACATACCTTCTTTCCTCTGGCACTGTAAGTTGACCAAGGCAATTATTGAGGCAGTCTTTCGTTTCCCACGCGGATGATGTAATTTTCATAAGTCTTTGTATAATTTCAATCCTTTGCAAATAAGTCGCGATTATCCTGTTTTTGTTTGAATCAGCTTTACTATATCACTAGTCTTTATGGAATAGGAAAATTTTGAGGCGTATCTTTGGACCGGTTCTAGAAAATGGACTTTGTCGCAGACATTACAATAATGAGCTCTATACTTTATTTAACGAGCCAAACGTCACAAAATTTATAAAACTGGGAAGACTTCGGTGGCTGGGTCATGTGGAAAGAATGTCCGAGCATCAAGCACCAAAGTCCCTGCTGAACTCAAGGCCAATAGGGCGAAGGAGCTTAGGAAGGCCAAAATTAAGATGGAGTGACAACTTTCTCAAAGATATCTCTGCCCTAGAGCTTCGAAACTGGAGAGAGCTGGCACTAGACCGAGATGAGTGGAGGAAAATTATTGAGCAGGCCAAGACCCACCAAGGGTTGTAGTGCCAAGAATGATGATGATGATGAGTCTTGATGGAGTACCTACCCGTGGTCGCACGGTAGTCGCTTTGGCCGATTTATTTCTGTCAGTAAATACCTGAATACGATTTTATGATTTTACCATTTTTATTTATAAAATGATTTCTCTTTAAATTTTAATAAATTCCACGCGAGGAAAATGTATTTTTAAATTCATGCAGGCGGAACTAGGCAGTTGCATGCTTAAAAATAGATGAATTAATAGTGAAATTTCGTACATTCTGTGCAGAGTTTTTATCATAAAATGACGAAATTCACATTTTTCGACATTGCATTTTTCGCTCCAGCAACGCAAAAATATAACAGCCGTATTTACGACTCAAACAAGTGAAAATTTTATCGAAATACCCATTTTTAGGACCGAGTATCGTTCTTTTAATATTGTGTAAGCGCTAAAATGAAGTACGAAACATTGTTTTGCACGTGTATTCTAATAAAATTATTCCTGGAGACCATCCAGATTCATATCTAAGAGCCCAATCTCCCTCCAGGCATCTCTGATTTGAGCTGCGATTCTGAAATATTATTATCTGCTCAAATAATTTGAGTGTACAAAACTAGAATAACTGTAAACTATTACTATACCCTCATATAAAGTATTTTATTTGGCCAATGAAGGAAACATCAAGAAACTACAAGTGATGCAAAACAGGGCAATGAGAATCATATTTTTTTAGTAAGTAAATACACCAGTATTGAAGAAATGAGAAGAGCACTTAATTGTATGTAAATAAAAAAAACACCTAATTGTAACGTTCTCATATTTGTACATAAAATTCTCAATAACAAAATGTTTTTGAACAAAATTATTGTAAATAGTGATGTACATACATAAAACACCAGAAATAGGAATAGAATTAGATTACCATGTAATAAAAAAGTATGTACACAGAATTGTCTAATGTACAAAGTGTAATGTATATGATGAGATCCCAGAAAACATGAAGAATATAAATAAGACAAAATTAAAACAAATGCTATAATTATTGTAAAAATAGTATAGAATTATAAAGCATAAGATGTAGTATTCATTATATTATATGTTGTACCCTAGATTAAATTAGATGTAAATGTAAATATGTAGGTTATTATAGATAGTATTTTAGTAATTGATTTTAGAATGTAAAGTTTAAAATACTACAATTATATAATTAATAGAAATAAAGTTTGTTTTCACCACTTTTTATTGAAAATATCAATTATATACTAACAGAATACATAGACACATTTGCATACTAACAAAATTAAATTTAAAAATTAAAGTATAGACAATCAAAATATTAAAAAGTTATATATGGAAAATAAATAATAATAAAGTACCTACATAGCATGAAAATAAATTTAAATGACAACTATTTGTAAAAAGGACTTGGTTATTTATAATATTCAATTTACTATTAAGACTTTTTATTATTTCCAAAATTTCTAATTTATCAGATTGTGATTCTGTGTAATTTGTAGGTAAAATTTGTAAACCTTATTATAGAATGATCCATAGCCAAAAGATGGTCAGAAAATTCAGAATAATTATTGCTATTTAAACACCTTAAGTGTTCATTAACTCTAATTTCAAAATTTCCACACGTTTTTCCTATATAAAAATAATCACAATCGTTACAAATCAATTTATAAATTTTTAAGGGGCCATGGGTTCTGTAACATGTTGATGTTTTCAATAAAAAAGTGGTGTAAACAAAGTTTATTTCTATTAATTATATTAATAATTCACCACAATTGCTGTGTTTGAAGAAGAAGTGTAAAATACAAGTTAATATTATACTTCTGTAATATTAACCAGTGTTTTAAAAGTGTCTCACAAAAGAGTGGTTAATTGAGAAATAGTGTGAATTAAAGAATAGTGCTTACATGTTATTAATTTCCTGTATTTTCATTTGGACCATGACCCGTGATAAAGCATTTAGAAACTGCTGCAGTTTATTTGTTGAGAAGCTCTACATTGACATCCATACAACACACATCAGCATAAACAAGGAGAGTAAGAATTATGAATTTTCCAGTATAATTAAAATTGTCACAAATACTTTAACTCTCATCTACACATGGTTATTTTGAACATACTCATTAGCATACTCGAAACTAGCATGCCCTAACAACTGTACACACTTGCTCATTACTCATGGGTGAAAATGGCGAATGTTACATTGTGTAAAGTGATCACTTAAGCCAACCATACGATAGGTCGTAAGTCCTATGTACACCCAAAAGACTTATATACCTACTTTCCTATAAAAAAGTTTCGCCTCCGTGAGACATCTATAATATACATTAATTGATTGAAACAACACCATTTTATCACGTGACGTCAGAGGCATCGCGCGCGTCAGCGAATCAGATTAAAAGCGAGCCGGGGGATGTTTCTAGGAAATGGCGTATTGGAAAGACAAGCTGACCAAGTGGCAAGTTGTTTACTATCCACAAAGATGAGAAACGTGCCGCGCGGCACGCGCTCCCAATCTCTTCATGTTTTCGGATCCCACCCACCTGTCTGGGATCAATCTTGCTTTACAAAAACTACCCCCAACATGCGACGCCAGGGGTGCCAAATCCTCGAAAATAAATTGAAAAAATACAAATACGAGTGAGACCTTCCGCAATACAACCGGAAATCCCTGCCAGGCCGTGGTTTTCAGAAATGAGGAATAATCCAAGAATATGGTCCCGTTGTTCATACAATGAAAATAAGTATTTCACTTTATAATTTAATGTCCTGTTAATTTAATCTAAGTAAAATAATCGTAATCTAAATTAAACACACCAAACCTAATAACCTAACCTAACCAAACCTAATAACCTAACCAAACCAAACCTAATTACCTAACCTAACCTCATATATTGCCTATGAAATGTCAAAATATGCAGTGCATTTTACGAAACTTTAAAGTGTAATATCTAATTCAATACTTACTTTTTAAACGTAAATTATCTTTCATTGTGTTACTAGCACATTCAATAATATAGTGAAATAATCATTTTCGTTGTATATGCAATGGGACCATTATCTTGGATTTAGCCAAATTAACTTTGTAAACAGCACTTATTTATTGAAAAAATTCAACATTTTTCGAAGCCAATGGCTTCTTCGTCAGGATAACAAAAATAAAATTTAAAAATCGAAGTATAGATCAAAATATTAAAAAGTTATATATGGAAAATGATAATATAAAGTACCTACTTAACGTGAAAATAAATTTAAAATATGATTATTTGCAAAAAGGACCTGATTATTTATAACATTCAATTTACTATTTACACTTTTTCTTATTTCCAAAATTTCTAATTTATCAAACTGTGATTCTGTATAATTTGTATGTAAAATTTGTAAACCCTTATTAATATCAAAAGAATGATCCATAGTAAAAATTTCTGACTTGTTTTTTTTGCAAAAAGTTGAAATATCATTACGGTGACATATGCACATTTTCATGAATATAATTCATTCGTTTCAATACAACTCAAATAAAACGATAAAAACCGTGCAAAAAAAAAAATATTTTCAATATCATTGAAAGATTTGGCAGATACTTCGTAGGGCAACATTATAATTTAAAACATTTTTTACTTTACTTTGTAATACAAACACACAATATGAGTTATTTATATAGTTACTATAGTTTCGAGAGGAGCAGTCCCTCTCATCATCAGGTATAGATAATAACTGATGATGAGAAGTACTCTTGAAACTATAGTAGTAATTCAATTACTCATATTGTATGTGTGTATTACTAAGTAATGTAAAAAATATTTTAAATCTATTTTCAATTTTTCATTTTTGTTACGTCATAACGAGGCTCAATGTATTACCTAAATTATGTATCACATGCGAATTAGTAATAAATAAATAATACTATGGGGAATATGCATCTTATTCGTATAACAGATCTTAAAAGTCTTCTCTGCATAATGTAGCAAAGCAAATCACTAAATTACCTGTCTTGAGTAAATATCACCTTTGCTGGCAACTCTTATGGGACTAGAATGCGACCACTATAAATTGGCGTGCGAGGGAGGGCGTCCCTGTCGCGTAACAGAAGTCGCCAGGGTGTAAATTTATTACACAATACATAATGTACAGAATGTCCGATGACCGGTGTCGTAGCCTTTAACAGAAATTTGGTCGGGCAGTACTAAAGAAACCAAGCCGTGATGGCGGCCGTTCTATCTGTCAGGCGGTAATATCGGTCCATTATTTGCTTTTTCAGCTTCGCAAAACTTTAATACTTCATTGGCAATTGTTCTTGCACCATCCCGGACTGTTTAGGATGTTTCGGACATAATAATTGGTAATCAAGATGTCACAGCTCCCGAGCAAATACAAAATTGTACTGAATGACAGGGCGAGGGATTACCGCTGGGTGCGGGGCGGGGCGGTTTTTAGTTCCAAAGTCGCCGCACGCCAATTTACGTTGGGCAAGCAATAGTACTTTTCATCTTCTGTGTATACTTCCAGAAAACTATGTATATGTGACCTTTCTTGGTAGTACTTTTCAGTTATACCTCTGGCCTTTTCTTGGTAGTACTTTTCAGTTATACCAGCTGTGCTCTCTCGTACTTAGTAACTTCTTTTCAGCTTTGTTGAAGAATCTGGTGAATTAGGGCAGTCAGAAGTGCTGGAGGGGCTCCTCCGAGACGTGCCCGACCCCTCGGGGTGGCTAATGTTCTCCCCGAGCAAACACAGCCCCTAAGTGCTATTGTCTAACACCGATGGGGGATGAAAATAATTCCGCAATCACTTTTTGACAGTTGATGTAATATTTCGATCGTAATCATTATTGAGACGTTTAATAAGTCATATATACTACTCACTATTTAACTTTTATGACTTTATTTAATATTATATTGCTACTCGCTAGTTTCTATGGTCGCTTGTCAAAAAACTCTGCGCTCTGCGCGCGCTTGTCATTGTTTTTATTCATAAATGTTGGTTCGCGATATCAAGAATGTTCAACCGGTTTCTCCGATTTCTAGCGATTATGATTTCTTTGAGAATAGTACAGACCATCACCGTGACCATGACCATGATCATCACCATGACCATGATTATATTATAAATTTTTAAACTGTTTTTATGACTATGACTATGACTATGACTATGACTATGACTATGAATGTGACTATGACTATGACTATGACTATGACTATGACTATGACTATGACTATGACTATGACTATGACTATGACTATGACTATGACTATGACTATGACTATGACTACGACTACGACTATGACTATGACTATGACCATGACCATGACCATGACCACGACCATTACTATAACTATCACTGTCACTATAACTTTTACTATTACAATTACTATTACTATTACTATCACTATTTATTACTATTACTATCACTATTATATAACTATTACTATTACTATTATTATTTCTATTACTACTACTATTACTATTACTATTACTATTACTACTACTAATACTATTACTATTACTTTTTTATCCATCTTTCTTTTTTCCAGACTTCTTATATGTAATTTTTATCTTGTATCTTTATTAAATTCGTCTTTTTTCTTTTGTCCAGACCTCGTATGTGTATATGCAGATGTATTGATGAGATATCTTTATGCTATACATATATATTTTACTATTCTTTTTGTTTTTACCTCTTCTCCTTTATACTTTTTACTAAGTAGATCTGTCCTTTTCTATCCATTCCTTATTCCCTTTTTACCTTTAATTCTTTGATTTTCTTAGTTTGTTCGTAACTCAAAAGTTTAACTTCTTTTTTTTTTTGTATAACTCAAGTTATTGTTGCTATATGTTAATACATAACATTTTTTATTTTTATTTTTTTATTTTTTATTTATTTAATATTAAAACTACATTTAAATCATAATACATTTGTCTATTACAATCTACTTAGATACATTTTATTTTATTGCTTTGCCTCTCCAAAAATGAAACTTGCTCATGTGCTTGGTGAGGGGCTTACACTTTATTAGTTTATTTTGGATTTGGCTTATTTGTTCCTTAGCTATATGTCTTGGTATGCATTGTCAA
>JADDOH010019697.1:0-12526 GCA_016648135.1 Agrypnia vestita | reverse complement strand
TAGAAATTAGTTAAATCCTGATACTTAATATTACATGCCTCATTATCTTGTTGGTTAAGTTTAAACCATGCAGTTAATGTTGTATTATTTAAGGCTGTAGAGTCCAACCAAATTCACCTGATGGAAATAAAAATGGAAAAACCATCGGATCTAAATGTTTTGATAACATATTAATACGCTGGAGACCTCCTACATTCTTAGGGTGAACAGCAAAATCTACGTTTGGCGGTAACCTACCTTCGTAATCTGCTACATACACAATGGCGACTTCATTATTATTAGATGGAGCATTATACCTTCTGTGGTCATCTAACGAAGAACGCGTAAAGAGTAGTTGAATATTCCGCATCTGGCCCCCGTGCTCTGCAACTATAGATTCTTCTTCCTCAACCGCTTCTTTCAACCTTTTGTATTGGAGAGCATATGGACTTACACGACGGATGACATTATCAATAGTTTCCATTATATTTTGTTGACATCTAAGGTTAGACGGATGGCTCATACGTACCCTGACTGCTTCATCCGCATCGTAAACATATAGTTGCGCATATGCCGGTACCTCTCCATCACTCTGCAAACTTCTAGACGTTCTATGATATACTTCACCTGAAATTTTTAAACAATACGGGCCTACACCTGGTATGTCACTTATTTGCACTCCGAAAGATGCAAATGCATTAGCACAGTTGTACTGACGAATAAAATCCTTAAAATTTTTAGACTCATTTCAGCATCAAAATGAACCGCTTTGCAATGATCTACAGTACTCTCCGTGGCCATGAATTAAAATTGTTAATGGCACATTTAAAATAAGATTTCGCATTTCTTCCTTCAGCATACACTCTTTGCCTAGCATTTTTACGTTCCCGCTGGTCAGCATTCCTTCTTTCACATTCCTCTTCTGTTATGTTTGACAGTCTACGTCTGGCATTTCTTCTTTCATATTGTGAACACGAATCGCATTATCAAATTGCCGGGTTGTGATGTTGAGTCTTCCATCGGAATTCTGAAAAATAATAATATTTATTATGTATAAATACGGAGAAAATGATACGTAAAATGACATTCGCGCCACGCGCTGTGAGACTTTTGAGGTTATATGAGAAATGTTCATGAATCTAAGGTTAAGTTCACTTTGCAGTTTAAATAAAATATAAAGCGTAATAAATGTTTAATAAACAAATATTTTGAACGTTTATTGAAGCAAGATTAATGCAAAAACAATAAAAAGAAAAGCGTAAACGTATACTTACTGTCAATGTCATAAAGCGTCATTCTGTGGTATGACCAGCACAAAAATTCGTTGACTGCAATTACGTTGGCTGTTTTGAATACACGGATTCCACGAAAATATTTTAAAAAATCTATAAATTCCGATATTTTAATATTCGATAATTTGGATTTGGATGTTTTTTGATATCAGTTTGTTCGTATTCCTATATTTTTTAATCTTTTTAATGTACTCTAAAATGTTTTTTTTTAAACTGGCAACAGAAATTATCCAAATGCAGAAACGACATTGGTTGGAGTAATTAATATATAGATTTCCGTTGTTTCAATACCCACGTACCTATATGTCATATACCTACACATAAAAGTTAACATTGTTTTCCCAATACATTTTTTTTATTTTGACTTATTAATATAATAACTTATAATTAATAATTGAGCCCTTGCCCGCAATAACGATGTATTAAACACAAATGTCAATGTTGAGTTATTGATGGAGTTATGCTGGATATGTTATTATGCATCATTTAAGGTAGATAATATGGCAATATAAAATATTTAGGCTTGTGGCTGCATTTTAAGGTGTGGAAAAACGTTGTACCTAGGTATATAGTTTCTTAACCTATTTTACTCAATTTATTTATCCATATTGATATTTGAAATGCTTTTTGATAATAATGTTGGCATTAAAGTGCTCTTTATATCGGAACTTAATATATTACCGATACAAAAAGTTTATTTAATTCCTTTTTCTTTTACGCAGAGTCAAGTTTGTGTCAAAAAATGGTAGAATCCGGGATGTTTACTCGATTTTAATATCAAGATAAATATTCAATTCAGGTTAGAAATCGAATGTCCGACGCCATATTTAGCAAGCAGACGGAGATAGTAGTATGTAGGTACGAGAGACTTATAGTTCCATAAAAGCTCTTTACTGATGATCCCATCACAATCAGAGCTCGAACCTTCCACAAAGAATTAGAATAATGGATCTCCTACAGTCTTCTACCACCTCTTTGTGGAAGACTGGAAAGATTGACTACCGTTCAGAAAAATTTTAATCAGTTAGGGACCCTGGAACTAACTTCAATATATTCCACTCAAGGTTGCTAAGCTCAAGGATCTCAATGACATTTGTGAATTCATGTTAGATGAGTATTCTGCTTTTAAAAGGCATTATTAAGTAAAGCAGAATAAATAAAAACATTTTGCGGAATAACGTTGTTTGTCAAAATTTCATATACAAAGTATTTCCACTATTCCACGTTTTTACAATAGATTCAAATTTAATTACCTTTTTTCCCTATTTTATATTTAACATACTTAAAAATTGTCTGTTTGCTATATTTAAAATATAAAATGTAATAAATTGTAACTGGTTTCATTTTTTTTCGGAATGAGAATATTGTTGTATACAACGTTATTCCAGGCAATGCTCAATTACTTAATGTAATATTGAAATTAAAAAATTAATAATCCTTCATTGATGACGGGTTATATCTAGTATATTTATAAATGCTTATTATATTGTTCTAAAGATAAATTAATCAAATTTTTGTGTGGCTATAATAAATTGTCATGGGACTGTACATATTATGATCACTCGTATGATCTCATAGGGGTCCATAGAGAAATAACATGTCACACGTATCTTGATACATCTTTCTATTCATCCCCATTCTTACCCTTCAGGAACACGCACTTTTGGAAATACCCTCTTTCAAAATGTGTGGATTTGATCATGGCTTTCATAACTAGTTTAGATTTTTGAAGGCTTCACGCTCGTTACTTTTACACTATTGATAAAGATGGCGCTATTACAATTATCACCATTCATTGTAGGAGACTAGGCCTTTGAATTGGTAAAATAATTTAAGTAACTCTGAATAAAATTAACAAAGAATTATGATATCTATTACAACTACAAATATTAAGCGGGATAAAATCGACAAACGCGTTCTCTAATTAATTACACCATATTTAGGGTTTTACCAAAATTTTCAGAACGATTCTAGTGTAATGCTTATAATTCGGAAGAATCTCATTTCACATATAAAATATGTTGCTAAAAAGTTCCAATCATAAAAATATATATCTCATTAGTGACATCTGTGGTTACTTAAGGGGATTGAAAGTGCTTTGGATGCCGGTCGCACTAACGATTATTACAACACATATACGAAACAGATCGTAAAATTTAAATATTTATAACTTTCAAAAAATTTATAGACGTGGTATTCTATCATGGATGGAAATGATGAATATTACATTGTGTAAAGTGATGACTTTCGATAGGTCGTAGGTCCTATAAACGCCCAAAAGACTTCCATACTTTTTAAAAAATATAATTTCGACTCTGTGAGACATCTATAATATATCTTAATAACGCGATATTAGTATAGGGAGGAGCAGAAAAAATATTACTTAAGACAGCTGAACGTATCCGCGTCACGTCTGCCCGATGAACGAGAGTGACAGACGGCATGAAGGAAAGAGAGAGCGATTGTTTGCGGGCACTTCTTACCACGCAGCCACCGCCACGTAAAACTCATTCCTTATTTGTATAAAGAATTATTGTCGCTAAATATCAAGACGAAGCCAATGCGTTTCATAGGATTCCCGCAGCATCAAAGTTCCTCTCCTGACACAAGAGAAAGAGAGAACATTACAAAAATAAATTTAAAAAAATAATTTCTACATAATTAGTTATTTAGTAAAACCAAAGATTCTGCATATTTTTAGTACCAAAATTATAAGACACACTAAACATTCACTGGCAACATTCACTACCAAAAAAATCATTCTTGTATGGACGCAAAACATGGTACGGTTGGTTAGGGATCGGTCAGAAATATATCTAAACTAGCTGTTACATGTCAAAAATGATGGACCATGGTTCGCATCTTCGCTAAGTCGTGGTATATATTTATAGTATATTTTTGGGGCCCCACGGAGAGGCGACAGTAGCGACATGCGTAGAACGGCCGGTTCGGGGTTTGCTGGCCCGGGGTTTAAGCTCCATCTCCGGCCGTTTAATTATTATTTTTTTAGCGGTGAATTCGAACACAGACAACGAAATCATTATGTTTGATATTAACTCTCCTTATTTCGAATGTAGCTTTTTTATTTTATTTTATTTTCATTTATTGGTTTTCTTACAGCCATATAATTAATCAATCTTGAAAAAAAACAATAATTGATGTACAGAGTTTTGGGCCAATTACAAGAAAACACATATATACAATCGATAAAAAATAAGAAAAAACATGTCCAATAGTGAGTTTGTGTGAGTGTGTGTATTTGTGTGTTTATTTATTTATTTCTTTATTTATTTTGTTTTGGGAAAAGTTAACAGCAAAACAATCTTAAAAATTTTCCACTGAATTTAAAAATTTACTTTAACATACATTAATAGCGAATGGAGAGGGTGGAAGGGAATGTGGGACGGGAGTAGAAGGGAAGATATAATGTACAAATTAGTTTGGGTGCGGTAGTGTAGATATTGTTTGTTTTATGTTTCTTATTGTTGCGTTGAAAATGTCAATGTGGTGATAGTTTGTGTTAAATGAATTTGTGGATCTGTACATAAAGGAGTTTTGTTTTGAGTTGGTCTTACAAAAGGGGAGATGAAAAGTAGGTGAATGTCTGTTATTGCGAGTTGGGATGTGGTAAGATATTCGTTGAAGAAGTTCCGGAGTAGCTTGCTGGAAGTATGACAACACTGATTATCATTCACCGACAACCGAAAATGTCGTCATTAAAGAGTTGGTGCTATAAATATCCTTTAGGTTTTAGGTCGATGAAATTAGTTTGTAAACAAATGGTTTTCTATTGATGAGTTTTCAGCCTCAAAATCTTGCAATCATTATGTCCCGTGATTTTTCACGGTCGGATAGTCTATAACTAATTATTGGACACGTCAGAATATTTTGAGTTTGTTCAAATCTTTCAGAACAGTGCTGGATTTATGTCACAGAGACATTATTAATCAATTAGTGTATATTATATACCTACTTTTATGTTATATACCTACTTTCCCATAATTAATACAGTTTCGTCTCTGTGAGATATCTATAATATACACTAATTGATTAATAATGTCTCTGTGACATAAATCCAGCACTGTTCTGAAAGATTTGAACAAACTCAAAATATTCTGAATTGTAAATACTGGTAAAAAGGAATTTAACAAAAAATTGGAAATAATATTTCCTGGCGTATCCTAGTGTAATGCAAGTATTCGGATGAATTTCATTACACACAATAAAGTATATTGCTCCCAAAATTCCGTAAAAAATCAATGTAGATTTTCTCATTAGCGACATCTGTGGGGATTTAGGGGAATGAAAATGGCTTTGTACAGGCCGCATGGAAAAGGCGCTTACAACTCATATATGAAAGCTTTCCACGCAATTTGAACATATATACAACTTCCAAAAAAAAAAAAAAATGAATAAGCATGGTATATTCTATCATGGGTGGAAATGGCGAATGTTACAATTGTGTAAAGTGATCACTTAAGCCAACCATAAAAAGACAGGTCATAAGTCCTGTGTACACCCAAATGACTTCTATACCTACTTTCCCATAATTAATACAGTTTCGTCTCTGTGAGATATCTATAATATACACTTATTTTACACGTTATTTTGCTCAAATAAATTAAATACTTTTATTTCGGATTCATTGGTAAGCGAAGGTGTTTTGTTCTAAAAGTTATTTTGTTTTTATTAATTATGTTATATTTTTAAATTTTAATTAATATTAATTATAGAAGTCTCACAGAGACAAAGCTAGTTTTATGAGAAATATGTATGGAAGTCTTTTTATACGATGACCTAGAACTTACAACCGGTATGAGCTGGCTTAAGTGATCACTCTACATAAAGCAACGTTCACCAAAATTCTTGTTTGCAGTTGCTGACAATAGACATCTACCGTAATCGTCTGGCCAGATTTAAGAAAACTGTAGTGAACGACACCAGCACTGGTCCACCAAACGCTCACAAGTAACTTTTTTGCAGTCAATTTTCGCTTGGGGCATGGTTTGGCTGGTTCGGCAGGGTTCAGCCATTGCGATGAGCGCTTCCGATTATCGTACAGGATCCACTTTTCATCACAGGTAACGATTCGATTTAAAATCCCTTCATTATTGTGCCGGTTGAGTAATGTAACGCAGCAGTCAACGCCCGTTTGTTGATTTGCTTCACTCAATTCGTGAGGTACCCACCTTTCAAGCTTTTTCACCTTACCAATTTGCTTCAAGTGGATTAAAACAGTTTTATCACTAACACCGCAGCCTGCAGCTAACTCGGATGTGGTTTGCGATGGATCCGCTTCCACAATAGCCTTCAATTCTTCATTATCAACTTTGGTCTCCGGCCGTCCACGGGGCTTGTTCTGCAGGTCGAAATTTCCAGAACGAAAACGTTGGAACCAAAAACGCACTGTGTTTTCTTTTGCGGCACCGTCGCCATACACATCATTAATCCTTCGAGCCATTTCTGCAGCACTGGTGCCACGGTGGAACTCGTACTCGTAAATAACGCGATATTTCAAGTTTTTCATTTTGTAAACTGAGTGACGCAAAGAAAAAAACAATTGAGGAAAAAACAAATGAATTATAATTTTCAAAACAAAAATACATGAGTAAATAGCTGTATAAATTTGGATTTGGAATTCCTAACCAAAGAGAAGATATTTGAGATCAAATTTGCCAGTACGGCAAAACGCCAATTTCATATGTAAGGACCTAATACATGGAAATTTTATCTTTGTTTTCACCACTTTGGTATTGAAGAATATCAAAACGTTTCAGAGCCCATGGCCCCTTCGCTAGGATACAATTGTCTGCTAACAAATTAAATTAAAAAATCCAAGTATAGACAAAATATTAAAAAAAATTATATATGGAAAATGAATAATAATGAAGTACCAGGAATACTTAACATGAAAATAAATTTAAAATATATATTTTTGTAAAAAGGACCTGATAATTATTATTTTAATTTAGAGAACATCGTTAATGTTTAGATTCCATTGTTGGATGCAATGGATGAACCTTATTTCTTTACCAAAGATCTCGGTCTAGCTAAAGAGTGGTGGATATCTTTTACATAACCATAAAAACAATAATGTATTCAAGGTTGTTGTTACAGAATATAAAAATTAAAGTGTGTACAAAAGTAAAACAGCCGACGGCTCTATATACGGGTGTAATGTTTGATTTAATGTTAATTAAAAAAATATTGTCTTTTGTTTCAATATCGTATCGATCAAGTGTCAACGAGCCCTCGATAAAGTTTTATAATTTATTTTTATAATATATTTTACAATATTTTTGGTAAATTGAGTTATTACCAGCGCTGACTCATGGTACAGGTAGGCATAAAGAAAACCGAAAAAAAACAAAATTTGATTACGCTGATACAAAAGGGGATGGAGAAAATATCAGAAAAGGTCTAAAGAATAAAATAAATTGATCAAAAAATACACAGCGAAAAAGAAAACCACGGTAAAGTGAAAATACAATTCCACCGTGACAGAGGATTCTGCGCTGGTAGATGAATAAACATAATTTTTAACTTCCGGTTTTGAGGTTCCAAACGTGAATTATTTCGATGTTGCGGAAATGGATTGCAAATGGTCAAATCAAATTTATCAGTATACTTTACAAAATTATTCAAAATCATTCCATTTGATATTCGTGGATCGCGGATGGTACAAAACACTCGCACAGCTAAAATATAATATATTCAGTATGCTGATTGAATACATTTGAATATTTTGAGAAATCACATTTTTACCGAGTTGACATTTTGCAATAAAGTTCGTTGATATTTAGAATGAAATTATTTTGAAGCAATTTAGACGAGTCACATATGTCAAAAACATATTCAGTTGCTACCGGTACTTGAATATGATCTACCATTGCGCCACGTCAAACAGTAAAATTAAAATTGTCGTAAAAATTGTTTTTTTTTTTTTTTTTTAATATTTTTTGTATTTCTACCCTACTACGTTATACTTTTGCAATTACTGATACAAAAATCCACAAGTAAATCAAAAAGCGCATCTTGCTTGTGAGTGAAGAGATTATTAATCTTAATCTGCTCATCTCGGCACAGGTTCTTCCTAGTTAAATGAGCGGGTTCCTTTTCCTACCGGCATGTATCAAGATGAAGATAAATAAATAAAAACAAATACAAATAATAACCAAACCATGTCAAAATGATTTAATTATGTATAGTCATCCACTTTACGTAAATGTTGAAAGTTTCAGGGCTCTAGCTAGTCGGGAAGTTGGTGAAAATCATTTACAAGATTACACCGTAACAAACAAACAAATAGAGCTAAATAAAAGCATGTAAAAAAAGTTTGTAAAAATACTGTCACTGGAAATTTATTTAGATTTATTTATTACTGGAGAATGTCACTGAACACGATTTAAATTGTAGTACCGCTCGTAATTTTATAGTCGCTAAATATCTTCCGAATATTTCACACGCTTATTACTTAATTCGCACTAATTAACGCTGTGCCTATTTCTTAGATCACTTCTGGTAAACTCCGTTCAATGTTCGCGCGTAGAAACTTCTCGCCCCGGTTTATTCTTTCCTTCACTTGAGTTGGTTTCACTGGTAGTCACACTGTGTTTGCAATTACTAATATCGCGTGTTGTAATATCACGATATACTGTTACGCTACGGATATCTCACTGTTGTAGTCACAAACTGAATTTCCCGAATATGCGTCGCATTATTCCTTTTATAGCCAAATTCCTTCAAAAGATTTACTCTAGAGATAAAGCGAAGCCCGTAGAAAGTTCCATATGATTCTACGTAGTATTTTACTGTGAGATGAAATGTTGTAGAATTCTCTAGAGAGATAACGCGGTCACGGATAAGTGACCCTGGATTGCGTGCGTAACAGTCTGCAGTCATGTTTGGCTGACCGCCGTTGCGTGATATCGTCGTTATCAGCATTTACTAGGTACCCAGTCTCGCTGCAATACTTTGGAAGATTTAAATATCGGTTATGGTACTTTTCGCAAGTTATTCCAGCGCTCTGTCTATTTCTTTATATTTTAAAAGATTATTTACAACAAATTTAATTCATCAATAACATTTGAAAAATTGGTATCCCTGCCGTTATAACAACCAGTTAAATCTCAAACTAAAGATTTAAGTAGTGTTTACGATCATGTTCCATTCGAATACGTCGGTAGTGCAATGGTTAACACCTTCGCCTATCTCGTGAGAGTCCTGGGTTCTATCGTCCGGCAGAGAGATTATTATTTTATTCATTCAATCTAAATCGTAAGTAATAGTGATTTAATGGTAAATAATGGGTGCTGAGAACAAGTGAACGAGTTCTTGTGTTTGGAAAGTTTGTTTACTAGGATCGGCAACATTGAGAGAGATATCAAGAGGAGAGTGACTGCGGGAAATAAAGGAAATGGTGACTCGGATGCTGTCACATGAAGCTAGCGGTTCATAATGGAGTTCTTTTGCCAACTGGGGAAATGAAATGAAGCCTGGAATCGAATGCGAGACAAAAAATATTGAAAATAGACTGAATGCAGGAAATGCGATCGCTTAGGCGCATGAGTGATAATCTGTGTTCGATAAGAGTTAAGAATTAAAACATTAGAATGGCATGCCGGTTGTAGTGTAGTTCATAGAATAAATAAAAGATCGCTGGGGTGATTTGGTCATAGTATGAGCGAGGTGGGTATGGTAAAGGTAATCCGGGGCGAGCGTAGAAGGTAGCAGGAACAGAGGGCGTCCGCTAAAATTCTGGCGCGATCGAATCGAAGAGCGTGCATGAGTCGATGTATGAACGTGGTCGAAGCAAATATGATATACCTGGGGAGATAAGTGTCAAGTTCTTTCCTCTCGACATACTCCCGTTTGGGAAATGGTAATGGTTAGATCTTAGTTATTTGAATTCCTGAATATTTTTTGAACCAGAAAAAGATATCTATAATAATTAAACAAAACAAAACTTTTTATACACCACTAAATATTTATTTTATTTATTCATATTGAATAAAGAAAAGAAATATTTAGTGGTGTATAACAAGTTGTGTCTTATTTAATTATTAAATATGTTACCACAAAGTTAAAAAATCATTCAATCAAGAAGAAAAACCAACTCATAAAAAAACAAGTTTTTATTATAGTCCCTTTCTCATTGAAACAGATTTCGCGCTTGCTCCACGCGTCGGGCTGGAAAATTAAACAATATGTAAATCGTTAAAATTTCGAAAAATCCAAAATTATACTTTAATTTTTAAATGAAAATTTGTTAAATCATTTGTCGCCACGAGTCTACCTGCAAAGTTTCAGCTCGATTGGATCACGGGAAAAGGGTTAAAAATCGATCCAAAGTTTTTTCGGCAAATAAGCAGACAAGCCTACAAGCAGACGCTTCTAGTTAAAAGAAAGGGAGTAAAAAGTAACCCATAAAAACCAAGTTTTTATTATACTCCCTTTCTCATTTACTAGTTGAAACATTTTTTTATCGCTTAACCTACGCGTTAGGCTTCGGTCGGGCGACGCTCGAAAGGGAGTAATAAAAAATTTCCAAAAATCCAAAATTATACCATAATCAGGTTTCGCGTCTACCAGACGCGTTGAAATGTTTTCATACAACTTAATAAATTGTATGAAAATATTTAAAAATTTGAAAAATCCAAAAATTTATTAATTTTTTTAACGAAAATTTGATAGATATTCTTGATCATCGCCACGAGTCTACTTGCAAAGTTTCAGCTCGATTGGATCACGGGAAAGGGGTTTAAAATGGATCCAAAGATTTTTCGTCAGACAAGAAGACAAGCAGACGCCACGAGTTAATATAAACAGAGTAAAAAGACATTCCATGCACGTGTGTTGTAGTATATACGTGTCTCAGACATTTGCATTCATTTTTTTTTATTATTTTTCTAATTCTTACGTAATTTCATAGCTCAGGGTCATAAATATCACAAGAATAATCGCAGATGTGACGTGTATTTATTTTTTATGTCGTTTCCATGCACTTTAAACCATATAACCATTCATTTAATAGCCTATGGCCTATAACAGTGGCAAACAGTACCCAGTAAAATAATAAACACACGTAAGAGATCGATTTTTGTGAATAATCGTAACCATGGTTATTTCTTACTATATAGTGCTGTGGATAGTAACATATGAGCACATAATTTGTTTTGTGTGATAAATTTAATTCGTTTTTAATATCATGCTACACTATATCTCTGACTGTAAGTATCGAAAGTATGGAATTAAGATAAATTATAGTCATACAGAGACGAGACTATTTATACGAGAAACATGTGTGGAAATCTATTTATAGGATGCGCTAGGGCTTACAACCTGTATGGCTGAATTGATCACTCTACACAATGAAACGTTCACCAATTCCATCGTTAGAATATCAAAATTTTGAATGTTCTATATAAAACCTTTCATTAATATGAATGGACTATGCTAGAGACATCTGTAGTCTTTTTTGTGAATAGTATACATAGATTTCGCGGCTGCTAACGATATCTCTATAATATGAGGGGTATAAAAGCAAAGGCAGCAATATTTAAAGAAAATCCTAATGCAATCATCGAAGATCATTTATTTATAAAGTACCGAATTCGAGATTTTACAGGAAACAAAGCCTATAAATTTATAGGTAACATGATTTTGGAGGGGATTGATATATAAAATTTAGAATTCAGTACATTTTAATTATTAATCCTCGGCGATCGCAGTCAAAACATGTTTCTAATGTTCTCGATATTGCTGCCTTTGCTTTTATACCCCACATATGATATTCAACTTTTTTAAGAAAATAAATTATAATATTTTGAGTTTGTTCAAATCTTTCAGAACAGTGCTGGATTTATGTCACAGAGACATTATTAATCAATAGTGTATATATTATCCTAGTGTAATGCAAGTATTCTAGTGTAATGCAAGTATTCGGATGAATTTCATTACACACAATAAAGTATATTGCTCCCAAAATTCCGTAAAAAATCAATGTAGATTTTCTCATTAGCGACATCTGTGGGGATTTAGGGGAATGAAAATGGCTTTGTACAGGCCGCATGGAAAAGGCGCTTACAACTCATATATGAAAGCTTTTCACGCAATTTGAACACATATACAACTTCCAAAAAATGAATAAGCATGGTATATTCTATCATGGGTGGAAATGGCGAATGTTACAATTGTGTAAAGTGATCACTTAAGCCAACCATAAAAAGACAGGTCATAAATCCTGTTACACCCAA
>JADDOH010019696.1:0-15958 GCA_016648135.1 Agrypnia vestita | reverse complement strand
GGGCTCGTTAGGATCGCTAGGATCACGAATTCGAATGGTCAGATGCTACGTGTTTTCAGGATTATTCTAAGGAATGGAAGCATGGACGCTTACCGAAGAACTGATAAGGCGACTTGAGGCATTCGAGATGTGGATCTACAGAAGAATTCTCAAAATAATGGACAGAGTTACAAATGAAGATGTTATGGTTCGGATGAATAAAGAAAAATAAGTTATTAAAACAATAAAAATCCGAAAACTTCATTATCTAGGACATGTGATGAGACATCCAGAGAAATTCGAGATCTTGCATCTCATAATGCAGGGAAAGATTGCCGGAAGAAGAAGAAGTGCTCGTTAGCATGCTGCCCTTTCTTCGTATCTGATTCAGGCTTTCATGGCCTAAGCCAGTATTTCCCTTATTTGTTAGGGTCTCTTCTCTCCCGATATGACTCCGTGTGATTTTTGGCTATTCCCCAAGTTAAAAATGACGCTACTAGGTGTTAAAATTGGAAAAAATTTAAAGCACTTGTCCATGGAAAAAGACTTCCTCAATAGCAGTAAATGGCAGTCATTCATTAAACATTATCTATTGCATTTCACGCATTGCATTGCATGAAATGCACATCACTACTGTACTTCTTCTTGAAAACCCATCTGAAAGATTTGAACTCGTCCTTCATTTCCCTCTTCCACTGCTCTTTTGCAGAACCATTCATGACTTCATTCAGTATGATTTGGTCGCCTGTTTCATCTTCAACGCACATGTTGGTTATGCCGTAATAGTCTGGCTTCTTACAAGCTCTTTTTTCTGGCTGAATGATAGTTTGAGAAACACTGTATTCTCTGTAGTACTGAATTCTTGGGAAAGAAAAACTGCGTCAAAATCATTTGTCGTATTTGTTTTCTCAACTGAGGTACATTAGTTTTGGTAGTGACCAATCAATTTGCACTTATAACAACGAATTACGGCGATATGACAGATGGTATTACATTCACCATAGAAATGACAAATAGAATTCACACAAAAAGTTTTGGATGGAATTTGTAAAAAATATCATTTCTGCAAATGACGTGCGCGTAGTTCTCACCTGGCATAAGACATTCCGAAAAAACACGCTATTTCGTGAAAAATTTACTTGTCTATTATAAAACTCGCAAAACATAGAGCTAAGTGAAAATAAACGGTTCGGGACGAGTTTTTTCTCGACTTGACTAGATCTATGGAACAAATTTGTTGGGCACAAACAAGTGAGATAAATTAAGAATTGACATTAAATTAGGTACAGAAACGTCGAAAATAAAACTTCTAGCCAAAGGAAAAATTACGGCTATAATTTTAAATCGGAAAAAAACAGACATGTCACGTTAAACAGAAACGTCAAGACGAAATATTAAGAAATACGACAATGGCAGCAATTATTCGGACGTGTCTCGGAAAAAAGTAGAATTGCGGTGTCCATCATCACTTGGTGCTAAATCATCTGAAATCAAAAAATCAAAGTTCATTCGTTAGATAATAGATTTTTCCAGGTAACGCTGGGAGGGTTTTTTGAAATTTCAATTTTTCAATTTTTTGGAACACTTTGAAGGGAAAAACGCGATTTTTTGCGAAAAATATCGACTAATTTGTTATTAAAAAAAAAATTAATAACAAATTTGAAAAAAAACTCGACAGCGTTACCTCGTAAATTATGTACAGAAATAGTATTCAAAATTTCAAAAGGATCGGTGCAGTAGTTTTGAAGTTATGATGGACACCGACTTTGAAAATGTGAGTTGTGGGGAAGACGATTTAAAGTTTTGCACACTGTAAAATTCTAAATAAAACTCAACACTTATTTTATACTTACACATAATCGTCGATGCCATGTTCACACGGCAAAGAGCTTTCATCATCAGCATCTGTTTGTCCTTGACTACGCAAAACTCTTATGCAAATAGCACGTCCGGTAGTCCTCAGGTGAGCGCGTCTCTTAGCTGCCCGAGCAGGTATAGAAAATCAGTCTGAGTATCGCTAAAATGTTCATAATTTCATCAATTTTGCTCCGATTGACTTGAAATTGTGACACAATATTCTTACGATGTTATACATTCATTTAAAAAATTAAAAATAAAATGCAAAAAAAAAGTTAAAAACCTTACCCCCCCCTTAAGATTTATTAATTAAGGATTATTTAATTAATATTCGTTTCCCAGAATCTTTATTGGTTTAGACTATATTTTGATCTTCTCATAATATGTCCGAGATACTTCAGCTTTCTTATCTTGGTAGTTAGCGGCACTTCTCGGTCTTTTTCCATACGCCGGAGGACTTCATCATTCATCACTCTATCCCCCCAGGAAACTTTCAATATGCGTCTATAGAGCCACATCTCAAAAGCCTCGTCTTTGCGGATTAGTTCTTGGTTCAGTGTCCACGCCTCCACCCCATATAAGAGAAAGGCAAATATTTAACACCGAACCATACGCATTCTAAGTTGTAAGCTTAGGTCACGGTTAGAAAATAACGGTCTTATTCTGAGAAACGCACTTCTTGCCATCTCTATTCGAGCTTTTATTCTAAAGGTTCTATAGGTGACTCATTCTATAGGTTCGTTTTTGATGATCATTTTTGATTGAAGTGATCTTTTTTATGCTATTAACAATTTTGTTTCGTGGTAAGTTTCAGACAAAAGTAAAAAAATGATATTAAATACTAATCAGATAGATAATTATGTTATATAAAAATCTGATAAATATGATAAAATTATTAAAAAAAACACTTTCAGTCGATTAAAGTTAACATTTTCCTGGATTAATTAATAGTATTTTTATTAGAATACATTTTAAAATAATAAAAAAAACATAAACAGAAAACAAAAAATAGGTAAGGCAGTTAAATAACTAACATATGGAACTTACTAGGATCTAATATGAATACAAATTTGAATTCTAACTATTTGCAAAAAAGATTTGGTAATTTATAACATCGTCACGAGATGGTAGAATCAGAAGAAATTACGCACTATCGAAATCTCTCGATGGTCCACACGAACCTGGAATCGACTAGTTATTCTCATATAGCTCTGGTATGATTATATAATAAAAGTATAATTAGTTTTTAATGTTTCATTTACCTCCAATAGCCATGGTTCCGTGACAATATTTAATTTGTCATAAACCCTTTTTATTATTTTTATATTATTTATATATATAATTTGTAAACCCTTTTAAAAATAAAAATAATGATTTATTTCCAAAAGATATTTTTTAAATTCAGAATATTTATATATATATATATATATATGGTATACGTCTCCCAACGGCATGGAAAAGCATTTTATTCAACAGTAGATTTCTTAGTAAAAATAATATATTAGCGCGCAGAAATCAATTAAATATAACCACCGACACAATAGAAGCAACATCGAGTACAAAGCGCAACACAAGGAGCCAAACAAACGCCATTAAGGCCAGCAACGGCCGGGAACACCCAATATTTAATACAAAATTCCCAAAAATCTTTAAGGCCAGTAATGACCACAGTACCCAAATTTAGTTTAGTAGTTGCCAGCCTCAATAATGAAACATTTAGAATCTACAGAGAGGCAATTGAAATAAATAAAAGAAATAATAATATAATGAACAACAGAGACGATAGCATTCGACTTCCGACCGCATGGAGTAACATTCTTAATAATAATAATCAAATTTCTAATACAAATAATATTAATAATAATAAACCAGAAATCACGATGAAAACACCGAAGCAATTAGAAAATCCAACCTTCTCAATATTGTATAATGACGATAATAAAGTAAATATACGGATTACTAGAAGCCGAGCAAAACACATTAACGGCGTCGCTGGAGAAACCCACTCCTCCACAAACACCTGACGCAGAATTTTTCAAACTTTCACTTGACGGTGAGCTCCGGACCCAAACGGTTGTACGCTTTTTGGAGAAGCAGCTCATCGACAAGGCGCCCTGAAGATGAACAGTGAGATCTGTTCGAAACGTCGGCAGACGACTGGTCCTGACGACCAGAATTTGACGCGGGTTACCCCCAAAGTAGTTAGAACTAACATATATTGTACCCGTGAAAGCCTTAGATTAAACATATATATATATATATATATATATATATATATATAACATCGTATGTACGTACACTCCTCAATTCTAACATCAATATATCGGCAAGTTTTACCCAGATTAAAATTATTGCAATCATTACAAATTAATTTATAAACCTCAATTTTATTATCCTCATCCTTGTTATTTAATATATAATTATTTTATGTATATATTATAGTATAGGAAGAAGATTGAATAGAATTTGGGATTTTTTAAATTATTTAATTTATGAAATATTATTATTAAGAAATACGATCTTTCTTCCATGCTTTTCAATATCAACTAAACAACAGAACTAAAAAACTTTTTAATCAATATATTATTCATTCATTTTGTAGTTCTTCAGTCCAATATATTATTCAGTCATTTTCAGATATAATAAGCATAATAAGAAATATTGAAATTATTAACGTAATAGGGAACATTAACTAATCTAATAAGCAAAGAATAAAAAAAGTAACCCATAAAAACCAAGTTTTTGTTATACTCCCTTTCTCATTTACTAGTTGAAACATTTTTTTTTCGCTTAACCTACGCGTTGGGCTTCGGTCGGGCGACGCTACGAAAGGGAGTCATAAAAATATCCAAAAATCTAAAATTATACAATAATCAGGTTTCGCTTCTACCAGACGCGTTGAAATATTTTCATACAACTTAATAAGTTGTATGAAAAAACCATTCAAAATTTGAAATATCCAAAAAAAATATATTTTTTTTAATTTTATAGATTTTCTTTATCGTTGCCACGAGTCTGCTTGCAAAGTTTCAGCTCGATCGGATCACGGGGAAAGGGTTAAAAATTCATCCAAAAAAATTTCGTCAGATAAGCAGACAAGCCGACAAGTAGACAAGCAGACGCTACGAGTTAAAGAAAGGGAGAAAAAACTGATAATTTTTGAGACACTAGATGATTAGAAAAATAATGTGTTACTCTGTATTTGTATCTTTACGAATACAGAATAACACATTGAGTTACAATTACGGTTGTAAGCCCTGGACCATCGTATAAGAAGACTCCACACATGTTTCTCATATTCATAGCTGTTTCTTTAAGACCTCTTTAATTTATCTTAAAGGAGAAATTTTTTATATGTTTAGAATCAAATTTCTAATTTAATAAGCAAACTTATCCAAATACGGTACAGCCAGCATCATATACGAATAACGAATTAAAAAATATATTTTAAATAAAAAGGATAAAGAATTGAAAATGAAAAAATCGGGCATTAATCAATTAAATTGTAACTATTTTTACATTGGAAAAAATTTTAATTATTTTATTTCCAAAAAAAGGAACTTTAAAATTAAAAAAAATCATTACCACTTCAGTGCAGTAAATGAGCTACCGTGTGGATGCTCATTTAGTGCAGTTGGAGACTCCAACTTTCCAACCCTGGCCCTGGTCCGTCTGATGCAGCTATTTGTATTTGTGGACTGTCTCACTCCGAGTGCAGGTGAATGGAACACAATGCAGTTAAATGCATCCACTGAATCTATCCCGTGTTGATCTTACGGTTTACGTCGCGTTCGTACTTAGATGCATATTACACATGCACCGTTCGGTGCGCATACAGAAAAGGTTTTTTAATGTTACGATTGTTCCTAACGTTTAAAATTTATAATTTATTTTATAAATAAAAATTCTAAAGTCATACTTTTTACTCCCTCTCTTTTAACTCATAGCGTCTGCTTGTCTGCCGAAAATCTTTGGATCGATTTTAACCCTTTTCTCGTTATCCAATCGAGCTGAAACTTTTCAGGCAGACTCGTGACGATGATAAAAATTATCTAACAAATTTTCGTTTAAAAAATTAATTATAGTATAATTTTGAATTTTTCTAAATATTAACGTTTTTTTCAAATTGGAAACCACACAAATGAGAAAGGAGCCCGTCGCGTGGAGAAGACGCAAAACCTGTTTCATTATTCTGTAAGTTTATATACATGGAATAGAATTTCCACATGAACTTAAAGCAAGAGGAATATGTTGATAGAATATCAAATTGGAAACAATACAAATGAGAAAGGGAGTATAATAAAAACTTGTTTTTTGTGGGTTAGTTTTTTTACCGTTGTTGTCTGCTGTCTGTGAAGCGAGTGTGGTATTTGATAATAGCCCTGTATACGCAGACTCGTTTGAGAGAAACGGTTGATCAAAATATATAAGATAATAATAAGACCACTTGTTAATCTTCTTCTACCACTTATACTATTGGATCGGGGACTCTGCACTGCATAAAAGGTTGCAACTTTTTTTTATCTTGTGCTTTGCTCTCCTCGTCTGCCCAATTTAGTCGCTACCTCGCTTCACAGCAATCCTCTGACTGTTTCCGCCAGCTCCTCCTAGGATGATCTCTTGGTCTTCTGCCTTCTGGTCTCGCCTGTACTAAAGTGTATCTGTCGGCACATGCAAGATATGTCCATTTGTTTATTCACTGCTAAAACACTGCTAAAGCATTGATTTCAAAATTACGATTACAATAATAATCTTAACGTGAGCGCCGAGGGCGCTGTTCACTTAACCGGTGCGGGAAAAGGAATGGCGTGGTTCATCTAGCCGCGGCAATGGGATAGTTTTTCCGCTCCTCGGTATTGCTTAAGCGTGGTGTCCGGTACAAATTCATTATTAACATCATTAGATGTCTTCTATCAAGTGCTGCATGAAGAAATTTCCCTTAAATTTTCTAGGTCTATTGTTATTCGCTGTCAAATAACGTTAAAATAAATCGTACCAACATTATTTAGTAAAGTCATTTAAAGTTTTGATTTAAATTATTTAAGAACTTCGTATAAACCACTGTGATTTGGCCAATGTTGGATAAGGGCATAATGGAGACCAATAGTTGTGGCTGGACTAGACATCAATGGGATGAAAATCCACCAATACCTTTGTCATGCTCACATCTCAAATGCTCTTTAACTCTTACATTAAAATTATGGCCAGTTTTTTCCAATATAAAACGCTGTCTTTGCACGAAAGTTTATAAACACCTGAATTGTTAAATATAATATCTTTATATTTTGAATTTATGAGGAGTTTCCTTTATTATTATTTGTATCAAATGCAGGTCTAATATTTTTCGGTAAATGTTTTGAAACTTTTCGTTGATCGACACCTCACCTGTGGAGCGAGTCTTTAGTCTTAGTTCGGTTTTGGACCACCGCTAACGCATTAAATTATATCCCGCGCTGACAATTTTGTAACATAGTTTACCGCAAACTTTGTTAAATTGTATATCATCGCCGCATTCTTATTCATCGAGCTTTGAATATAAAATGTCATCATCGTATAGGAAAAAAATATTGAACACAGAAAGGGCAGTCCTGTATACCAGCATCCTGTCATATGAAGGTAGTAATTTTGTTTCTTATTTGAGGTCTGGTTTATGCCCCGTTTCTTTTTTTTCCGTGTTCATCTCGTTGAAAGTCGAAAGTTGAAACTTTCATATTATTATTGAAGACCCCGATTTGACCAATACTAGAATTTAATGCAGTTGAATAGAGCCCTCATTATACAGTTCACATGAGTAATATAGAGAAAGTGCAAAATAATTTTTAATAATGAGCTTTATACTCTGTTTAAGGAGCTAAACGTCACCAAATTTATAAAACTGCGAAGACTTCGGTGGCTGGGTCATGTGAAGAGAATGACCGAGCATCAAGCACCAATGTCCCTGCTGATTTCAAGGCCCATAGGGCGATGGAGCTTAGGAAGGCCAAAATTAAGATGGAGCGACAACGTCCTCAAAAACATTTCTGCCTCGGAGCTTCTGAACTGGAGAGAGCTGGCACTAACTCGAGATGAGTGGAGGAAGTCTTTTGAGGAGGCTAAGATCCACCAGGAGTTATAGCGCCAAGATTTATGGTGATGACGAATGTTTCTGGATAGTTTTTACACATAAATAGTGCAAATTTATTTCTCGCGTACGGGCGTAGCCTAGTGAAGCCCGCAACATAATACTATATTAATAAATGAAAATGCTACACTCCCAAATATTCCTCTTAAGTTATGGTTTTGCCGATAACCCATAGAAATAATGGTTGCATACCTAATATTAGGTCCTTACATATGAAATTGGCGTTTAGTATGGGAGGAACATAAAGCCGATTTTTTTTTATTATTTCCAGAACGAAAACGTTGGAACCAAAAACGCACTGTGTTTTCTTTTGCGGCACCGTCGCCATACACATCATTAATCCTTCGAGCCGTTTCTGCAGCACTGGTGCCACGGTGGAACTCGTACTCGTAAATAACGCGATATTTCAAGTTTTTCATTTTGTAAACTGAGTGACGCAAAGAAAAAAACAATTGAGGAAAAAACAAATGAATTATATTTTCATTATACATATTATTTTCAAAACACAAATACATGAGTAAATAGCTGTATAAATTTGGATTTGGAATTCCTAACCAAAGAGAAGATATTTGAGATCAAATTTGCCATTACGGCAAAACGCCAATTTTATATGTAAGGACCTAATATAAGGCTTTATGTTTAGTTATCTGCGGTTTTTTGTTTAATTAACATTTGAACAAATGAAAACACGGGAAATTAATTAGTGATTAATTAATTATTAAATGCACAAAGTCACTTAACACGAATTGAACTTGACACTGTTCTTTAATCTACACTATTTCACAACATATCACTTGTATATAAACACTTCATATTATTTTATTTATCACTAGTATAACATTCGCTTCTCGTGCTATTCATCGCTTATTTTCTACGCCAGTTAGGTACACCGCTCGATTATTTCGCTCAATACCTGTCGCTTCGCAATTCACGACTGACCACCGTATCTCGCAGCTAGCACGTATTTCACACTGAATCGAAGTGTCAAACACGACAACTGATATTGCGTCATGGTTACGTTCCGTATTTATACCTCCTGATATGTACATACTCTAGATTATTCTAGTGTTTAGGAGGAGGTCCTCATCGTTTCTCGGTTGTACAAGGTATTTCTATACGTTCGCAGACGTTTCCCGAAGGTTTTAGATTATTCTAGACTATTTAAGGCCGTTCTTGAGCCTTCGATGGTGTTATGATTTATTACAATGAATTCGGACAGTTCGTAAATTCTTTTTAGCATTCGGGGTCATCAATTACCAACAGTGTCAGTAATTACTTCCCATTTGCTTGGAAGATGGTTGATTTCGCGGTTGAAGCGTGTTCAGTATCCAGTGTTCTAATAGCCCAATTTTCGTCCTCTTCCAGAGCAGCCAAAAGAGCCTATTCATTAAAATCCGAAGATCGATCCTTTCTTGACTTGTTGCCTAAGCTGATTCCACCAGCGAATAAACCCTTCTCGACATGCCCTTTCGAAAATGAGTCAGCAAAATTCCACCCTTTCTAAAGTACTACAGCGTAATATGGCATACGAATATATTGTTTAATTAATCAATCACAAATTAATAAAACGCCAATTAATTTTCAGTGTTTTCATTCATTCCTCCCCTACGTGACAATAATATGTTTTGAGTTTGATTTCATTTTTGGTTTTGTATCAATATATTTTCATAAAACGTATAATTACACTGCATCCTATTATATTATTCAGCATTATTTACGATTGTCTACCAGTGTTCTGGCGGTTTTAGCATTCCGTTCCTGAAAAAGGGTAGTTTTGTTATGTTATGTAATGTTTATGTTAATTTATACAGCGCCATTTTTGCATAAGAGACGCTTCAAGGGCGCTTTACAGGTGCGACATCCCGAAAAAATGAATTTTTAGTTTCTTCTTGAAGTGTTCCTGGTTTTCCATAGATCGCGGCACTGGAGGCAGCTGATTCCACATACGAGTAGCTGGGCCCGCAAAGCTGAAAGCACGTTCCGCAACATTGACAAGCCAGTTTTGAAGAACGGTTCTTCTTCTTCTTAGACCGTTAGTCCCATTTACTTGAAGTCGACCTTCTTTGTCTGATTTCTCTATTGATCACGGTTTTCGTGCTGTGCTGTCGTCGATTTGATCTTCTTTTACGTCTTTTTCGACCGTCGTCAACCAAGTGGCGGGCGGTCGTCCATGTTTGCGTTTTGTCGTTGGCAGGTTTAGGGCAAGCTTCACCGTATGGGCGTCTCTGGACTTGAATATACCATACCATTGCAGACGTTTCTTTGGTTTTACCTTTAATTGGGGCGATTTTAAAGCTACCAATTACGTGCTCATTTTGAACCTTGTCTATTAGTGTAACACGCGCTTACCATGTGCATTTCTGTTGTATGCAGTTTATTAAGGTGTTGTTTGCTGGTCGTAATAGCAGGTCTAATGGCTGCTATATACATTTTTCCTTTGACCTTAAGAGGCATTCTTCTATCGCACTTTAAATCTCCTTTTCATCCAGCCTTTCGTTGTTCTGTGAGTAATATCGTTATTAATTTTTCCATCAGTACTTGGAATAGAACCTAGATATTTAAATTGTGTCACTGTGAGTAGTGTTAGTGTAGGGTAGGCAGACCAATGGAGATCTTGATGTTATTGGCGTTAGTGGTACCATCGAAGATACAGGACATATGTTCCCTCTTTTTTCTTCTTATCTTAAGATCATTTGTTTCCAGAGCTTCTAACCAAGAGTTAAAGTTTAATTTGAGATCTGCTACATCGTCAGAGATCAGAACAACGTCGCCTGCATACAGGATATTTCATGGCAGTGCAATTTGATAGCGTTTTGTCAGATGGTCTACGGTGGTGTTGAACAACATTGGGCTAAGCATGGAGCTTCGATGTACCCCGACTTTGACTTCAAACCTTTCTCCTCTCCCTGCAGGGCTTACGAAGAACAGTGTCGCTGTTGATGATATTTCTTGGACGTGGAATAACACGCCAATCGAGCTCTTGAATAGCCGCTTTTGTAACGTAGGTAGTATGGGGACGGGTATTGTCATGCTGAAAAATCTCTCGATGCTGCCTTCTAATTGCTGTCTCAAACTGACAGTTACAACTTAGATGTATTTCATAAAAACTTTTGATATTTAAAAAAGTTTGTTTCAACAATTTTCTTTTTTCTATTTTAAACATTATATTCTCTTTAACAAAAAAATTAATATCAGCTTTAATAATTTTTAAAAAAAAGGCGTATTTAACTATGCAATACTTTTTCTTCGTTGGCAATCACATTAACGATCATGACTATATTCACGCACGAACGAGTTACACTTGTACCAGTCTCTCAAGTTAGGCAGCCATGAGATGCGGCGTCTCCCTACGCTTCTTTTACCACTTATTTTTCCCTGGTTGATGTGTTGATTTTGACTTTATTTAGGTCCTCTCATAATATGCCCGATATATAAAATATTTATATACATTTAATCAATACTACGACATTAAAACAGCATTGCCATAACATGACCTTTAAACAACGAGATATCATCTGACATTTTGTAAATATTTGTATCTGAATTCTGACGATAATTTTTTAATTAAAATCCTATACAAACTTGACAAACTTTTTAGTGCCTCAGGAGATAGACAAGAAGTAAACCACGTCATATTCTCGTACTTGTTTACGAAGAAACTTGTTATAATTTTAGAACAACTGTTGATCTCAATACAAATAAATTGTATAAGTTACATAATATAATGTGCCCGAAAGATGGTATAGGTTTATATTATTAATAACTGTAACCCGTCAAAAGTACTCACACTAAGTACGCAAAATTTGGGTAAGATCTGTCAAACGGTGTATTTTTGTATAGAAAATGTATTGTGGAGATAGGGTGGGGTAAAGTGGGAGGACGGAATTTCGTATATGTTACCCGCCGGGTCCTAAAGACAAAGTATTTATTAATTATATTAATAATGTCACCAAAAAATCTTTTTTTTTCTTTTTTAAAAAATATTTATTTATATGAAAAGATTAAAATTAAAAATATATTAAAATAGAAAATGAAAAAAATTAATATTAAAAAGTAAATTTAAAAAATGTAAGAAAAATCAAAGCGCAATGGGTATGATACTGGCTTCTCACACCGAGGGTTCCGGGTTCGATTTCCGGTAAGGTCACAGTTTAATCTGTGTGATTTACTCAAGCCTGGGTGTTTTGTGATGTATTTCGCTTCTGTAATTGGGCCTCCTGACCTGTTGAACCGTAAAAAAATTTTGAAACATAAAATACGGGCATTACAGGAAGTTACGGGATATACAGACAACGAAATAATAATTATAATGGATTCTAAATTACTTATGTAGTTACATTGTCATTGTTATATTATTTTTTTTTTATCTTACTTATCTAATTCTTTTTATCTAATTTATTAAAGATTCTTGCAAAATATTTTCTCTTTTTAAATTGAATTTCTCAATTGATTGAAACGTTTTTATATATAAATATTCATCCCACATAGTACTGTGACGTATTCGATGCTACGGGGTTCAAGTAAAACGTTTTTGTATATAAAAACTCTTAAGAATGTTTGCGCTGTAAAATTATCACAAGAAAATCGCCGTTGTAATGTCGATCGCTGATCGCAGATATAAACTTGGATATGTTCCAATACGAACATGGCCCCCTCGTCAGTTGTATACAGTTGTATACTAACAAATTAAATTCAAAATTGAAGTACAGACAGTCAAAATATTAAAATTATATAAGGAAAATGAATAATACTGAAGTACTTACTAACTATTATTATTCATTTTCCATATATAATTTATATATTTTGATTGACTATACTTCCATTTTTGAATTTAATGTGTTAGCATACAATTGTATCCTGACGAAGGGGCCATGGGCCAAACACGTTGATATTTTTCAGTACAAAATTGGTGAAAACAAACTTTATTTTTATTAATTATATTGATAATGTGACCACGAAATTAATTTGCTCCTTTTGAAGAATATAATTTTGTCTCTGATGAGCATGTATTACACGCTCAAGTGATCAAAGTTTTTTAATATTTCGCTTTTGAATTGAAACTGTGCCATAAAGAATATATCAAGGTTGCCATCTTTGGATGAAATTTCATTATAGTGATTGATCACTCTAGGTAGAAATTAAATTATATACAACGGAATCACTGATTTTCATCACTGGTGGCTAAATAAAATATTTTTCTTTTAGTGGAATCTTATCAAAAACCTACGTATAGACACTTACTTCGGCCTCTTATTGAGGATTTGATGAAAATGTGACATGGCGCAGGAGTTGAAAAGATTAATAAAGGATAAATTATAGAAGTCTCACAGAGACGAAGCTATTTAGGTATTAGAAAAGTGGATGTAAGTCTCTTATATGATGGCTCTGGGCTTACAACCCGTATGAGCTGGCTTAAGCGATCACTCTACACAATGCAAAAATATTTTAAATAAGGATATCTTTCTTAAATGACAGTAACTAAAATAATTAATCAATTTATCTAATCCAATTAATCCAACCATGTTTTAAACATAAAGAAAATTACTTAACTTTGTGGGTCTTATATGTGACATGTATTTTTTTCTATTATATTATAAAGTTAACAATTTTCTTAAATTTATTAAGATTATTGCAAAATCGATCGGTTTGTTCACTTGCAATTAAAGTTTTAAAAAGCACTTATTAAAAATATTTTATTTTAAGTTTTTTTACAGTGCACAGAAGCACAATTATTATTAAAGACAAAGTATATTTTTAAATTTTGATAATGTGTAAATGTTCTTACGGTGGAATTGGTGAACATTACACTGTGTAGTGTGATTATTTAATCCAGCCCATACAAGTTATTAGCCTTGGATCACGCTATAAAGACTTCTATAAGTACACGTTTCCCATATAAATAGCTTTGTTTCTGTGAGACTTCTATAATTTATCTTAATTAATATATTCAAATTATTTGAATTTGATTAGACACATTAAAAACATCTTGTAGTTGGTTTTGATTAGATTTTATTTAATTTCATTGTTCTTCAACCGTATTGCTGTTTTATTAATTAATTTAAGTTACAAATATATAAATATAATTTGTTCTGAGAATCTAAAAATTAAAAATATTAAATTCTTAAATTCCCAGAGCGTTGAACAGCGCATTTCTTTAACCGCAGCGCCAGCGAATAGCTCTCCAGTCTTTCAATTGTAAAAAGCGTCTCGGAAAATCTGAGAAAAATCTCAAGGCGTATATCCATCTAGGCTTTCACAGATTAGAGGCAGATGAGACATCTATCCGTCCCTCTCTTTTTTCGCGGAATAGGCGGAGCTTGGCCTGGCCACGCCTGCGCAAAAATATTCCGAAAAATGAACGTCCTCCGTCAGTTTTTTACTGGACGGGCATCCACTGACAGCTTTATTAGATTGGCCCTTGGGCCCTTGCGACGATCACGCGGAGGGCCTTCACTGTCAGCCATCAATAAGTATATTTTGTTTCTCAAAATCAGCGAAATACAGCGGCCAACGAGATTAGGCGGTCATCGTCTCCCAATTTGATTTTACAGGGTTGCCAACGTTGCGGAAAATACAATATATATCACATGCATATTTGAAAAAAGTCATTTTAATGTTCGGAATGTTTTGAGTGTGTTAAGAACGAATTTTCAAGAACACAATATTGGATTTTTTCCCAGGGTGACATCGTTAATCTAACTTACTAACTAACCATCACTCCGTTTCTCTTCTATCCTGGCACACCCATTTTGCTTCGGCCACATTCGTACATCTTCTCATACAAGTTCTACGGTTGTTGCTGCTTTTAACAGGGCCATCCTCAAATACTTGTAATATCTGATCGTGCCAGGTCTTTCGCGAACGCCCTCTATTCCTGTTGCCTCCAACACTCGCCTCACATATTTTCTTAACCATCCTTTCCTCGTTCATACGTTCCACATGACCAAACCATCTCAGCACTCCTTTCCTTTTTCTATCTAACACACTACAGCCAGCATTGCATTCACTTCTAATTTGTTCATTCCTCTTTTTTATTTTAATGTTCAGTTATTTTAATGTCAAGTTATTTTATTGTTCAGAATGTTTTGAGTGTGTTCAAGAACGAATTTTCAAGTACACAGTATTGGATTTTTTCCCAGGGTGACATCATTAATCTAACTAACTAACTAACCATCACGCCGTTTCCCCGCAGGGGTAGGCAGAGAGGATTGCACGCCATACTCTTCTATCATGGTACACCCGTATAGCTTCGGCCACATTCGTACATCTTCTCATACAAGTTCTGCGGTTGTTGCGGCTTTTAACAGGGCCGTCCTCAAATACTTGTAGTATCTGATCGTGCCAGGTCTTTCGCAGACGCCCTCTATTCCTGTTGCCTCCAACACTCGCCTCATATATTTTCTTAACCATCCTTTCCTCGTTCATACGTTCCACATGACCAAACCATCTCAGCACTCCTTTCCTTTTTCTATCTAACACACTACAGCCAGCATTGCATTCACTTCTAATTTGTTCATTCCTCTTTTTTATTTTAATGTTCAGTTATTTTAATGTCAAGTTATTTTATTGTTCAGAATGTTTTGAGTGTGTTCAAGAACGAATATTCAAGTACACAGTATTGGATTTTTTCCCAGGGTGACATCATTAATCTAACTAACTAAATAACCATCACGCCGTTTCCCCGCAGGGGTAGGCAGAGAGGATTGCACGCCATACTCTTCTATCATGGTACACCCCTATAGCTTCGGCCACATTCGTACATCTTCTCATACAAGTTCTGCGGTTGTTGCGGCTTTTAACAGGGCCGTCCTCAAATACTTGTAGTATCTGATCGTGCCAGGTCTTTCGCAGACGCCCTCTATTCCTGTTGCCTCCAACACTCGCCTCATATATTTTCTTAATCATCCTTTTTTCGTTCATACGTTCCACATGACCAAACCATCTCAGCACTCCTTTTCTTTCTCTATCCACTACACTACAGCTAGCATTGCATTAACTTCT
>JADDOH010019695.1:0-11681 GCA_016648135.1 Agrypnia vestita | reverse complement strand
TATTACTAGCTGTAACCCTTCAAAAATTACGGAATATCGATTCGCGTCTTTGCTAAGCTCTAGTATATATTTATAATATCGTTTTGGTGGTCCACGGAGAGGCGACTGGGGTTTAAGACCCATTTCCGGCCATGAATTCGAATGAAATTACGGACGGACTGACAGACAGACGGACAGACAACGAAATAATTATGATTGATATCTAAATTATTATTAAAATTAATTGCATCTCTCAAAATATCAAACGAATCATGTTGGAAATAATTGAATATTGCATTGTGGGAAATAAACAATTTCTGAAAGTTTCAGGGTTGTTGATATTTCGATTTGTTAAATTTGGAGACAAACAAAAAAGCAGACAAGACAGTTTAAAAATAACGAATACACAGCGGTAAGGACAATTAAAATTGCAGTAACTCAGAATTAAGTTATAGAAATCATCATGACTTTAGATGAGTACCGGAATATGTAATAGTGCGTAAAAAATGTTTGATTGTTGAAGAAGCGGCGGTACTTGAAGGCCAACATTGCATGTTATTTCACTGTACAGTTAATTGCAGAGAATATCAAATATTTAAAAATGAATTAATATACACACTGAATTTTGCAATATTACGTAAACCGTTTATGTAGCATGAATCATAAATATGACCACACGTGATACAAATTAGAGCAAACATTTACCTGGGGCTATCGGATATTCCCCCTCCATTATAAATTCAAAATTGCACGCGCAGTGCATTTCTAGATAGATCATTATATGTATACTTAATGTTATGTTTTTAATATTATGTCTTATTCAAAAACAAGAAGTACATGATTGAATAATATCAAAAATTTTCTACACCTAGTCAAAAAAAATTCTTCAAAATTCAATAGAAATTATGCTTCTTCATGTCAAAGGTTGATACTGGAAACTTCCCTGATCGTGTGTATTATATACATTATACGTTTTACTGTAATATACTGTCTTATCTGTGTAGTTCTATATTTGTGGGAGATATTGACCGACTCTTTTGTATTCCTTTCTTAACATGCATTTATGTCTTAAAGAAAGTCTGTTAAAAGTACTGTGCAAGGATATGCGTTCACATTGTGGTCCCTATTCATAAATTGTCAGCGTAGTCCTTTCTCTTCCTTCCTTAAAGAATGTACTTTTTCTTCTGCCTTTGTCGTTATATAAATCCTACGTATCCTATCTTATGTATTAAATGTGTCCTATCTAATGCTGATGTACTTTTATATACGTCTTGTGCACCCGTCCAGGGATGGGTTTTAAATCTTGGTAAAAATACATCTTTCTTACGTAGATATCGAATGCCATGTACTTGTATTCCTTTGATAGTAAGATTAAGAATGTTTCTTTACCATGCATAGTTAAAACATACGCTAAAATTCCATTTTTTCTACATCATTATCAATAGCATTTATTTTTCTTCCTATGGATTCTGTTGCTTGTATTAAATTGTTCATTTTGGCCTTTATATTATCAAACATTAATTTCTTGTCTGTCCGTCAGTCTGTCTGTCTCCGTAACTTCGTGTCACGTCCATAATTTATTTAGAATTCACGGCTTAAAAAAACAAATTGAGCGGCCGAAGATGGGGCTTGAACCCCGGGCCAGCAAACCCAAAGGCGATGGTGAGGTTGCTGTCGCTGAGCGTGCATTACATCAAAAATACAGTAAATGTAGAACTTAGTAAAGACGCGGACCATTTCTTGTTCCGCCTAATCGCCAGGGTTTAGAATACTACATTTAACCGCCTACAGGGGAAATATAAAAAAAATGTTCAAATATTTTGAAAAAAGTAATTATTATTTCATGATAAATAAAAACTTTGGTTTGTGTCCTCTGGGGTATTATGCCGTGTTATAAATATAATAAGTAAATACTTTGATTTGATGATGATGGACCCTGCAATGGGATCCAAAACGTCGGTCAGAAAGGTCGTAACAACACGGCATAATATCCCAGAAGACACAAACCAGAATATTCTGAGTTGCCGTAAAAACCTAAGAACGTTCTTAAGTAAATACTTATTCTTTAGGAACCGGCATGTAAAAGTACCGTCATTTTGACGGGTTATAGCTAGTTCTACACAAAACTCTTGATAACAATAGATTAATCGATATTTCTTTTCAATTTATATATCTACTTTTCATGCATGAACGAAACATAAATTACTTTTCCAAATATCGTGTTTTTAATCTAACCTTGGAAGAAATGAATGTGGTAAATTATTTCGTAACATTAGCCACAAAATATTACCGTTGTACTTATGTAGGTATATTTAAATAACTCAAACTCTCACGCAAAGGTAATTATGGTCACTGATGACACATAAGAGTAAATCTCCTTTCCCCTCCTTTCTATTTTTCTTTTGTGTGAAATGGAAATACATTCATTGAAGATTAATTTTCGAAAATTTCCATGTCAGATTATTTCGATCTGAGATAATTATACCTATTCTGATTAATTGTATAATACCTACATTATGATATACAAAGTAACATATTTTTTAATTAAGATAAATAATACAAGTCTTACAGAGACGAAGCTATTTATATGAGAAACATGTATGCAGGTCTTTTATACGATGGTCCAGAGCTTTCAACCTGTATGAGCTGGCTTAAGTAATCACTTTACACAACGTAACGTTCACCAATTCATATAGAATTTTTGAAAGTTATATATATAAGATGGAACATATATATATTTATAGTATATATTATTATATATACTCTATATATATATATATAGATATATATATGTTCCAATAGGAATCATTGGCATAGTTCAAGGGCATGCTTAGTGACATCTGTTGTCTATTCTCATAAAATAGTTATACATAGATTTCGCAGCTGGTGATGATACTTCTATATTTTTAAAGACTAACATATATGTTTCACAAACAGCTTCGTCTCTGTGAGACTTCTATAATTTATCTTAATTGCTTAACGATATTTGACAAAATCCCTTATAGAGAAAGGAGTCCTTAATTTATTTACGAACTTTGAATATTAAAAAAAGCCACCAATTTTAATGAATGTATCGATCAATGATAATGTATTTTTAAACGATTTTTTTGATACCTTAACTACAAAACATGATGAACAACTCAAATACATCATCAACTGTATATGTAATGTGACGTTTTTCGCCCTAGCATAAATTTTATATTGCTTTATGTCAAATGGTTCACAATTACTTATAGAAAATTACCTTATATTTAACTCATTTTGTTATTTTTTTAAATATGTATAAGGCTAACAATGTGTGCTAAAAAAATTAATAAATGTTTCCAAACGAAGACATATTATTGAATACATCCCATTATCATCTGAATTTATATAAGTGATGAGATAAACTGTGATTGATAAATGGACGTAGTTATGCAGAAAGCGACCAATCCACAAAATGCTAAAAATGAGTTATATATGGTTTTGGACAGCTCAATACGATATCTTTATTTGCTGAAAATCGTCCAAGGTCTGAGTGCTAAATTTTTTTTGTAAATTCAGTATTTTTCTAACCCACATCACGGCCAACGCCGTAAAATTAAATCATAAAATATCCAAGTGGTTTGACTGTTTTCTGCGGCTTGAAATTTATAAATTATTGGCAAACAAAAATATTAATTGAATGCACAATGCATCCATACCACATGGATCTTTTTAATTCTACTGTTAATAAACGATGATAATTTTGTAGAAGACATCCAAGTGGGTTGAATTTTTTCTATGCTTTGGATAGTAATGTTTGTAGAAAGAATCAGACATTTTATAGAAATAATTCATCCTGTAATACGCATCACATCTTCACAAATAAAAGTTTTTTCTTATAATTACATTTAAAATCATAAGAAACATCTTTATAATGAACCCTTTTCAAAAAAATATGCAATATTGAATTAAATATCGACTTTTTGTAGTTTCAAACTTTTAGAAGCCATGTTTTACGTCCAATTATGGTTTAGTTTCTAGTCCTCTGAAGATAGCGAATAGCAAATAACCATAGTTACCAATTATAAGTTCACAGTTATCGCATCAGTACTTCGTATGGATGAAACAAAAATCATTTCTTCTCCAATGCATATAAAAATGAGTCCTTGCAACATATTATTTCTAGAATTTTACAAATGTTACCATTTACATATCTGTAATTTATATTATTATGTTATGATGGTATTCCAGATGAGGAATAAGACAGCGTGTGATATACCAGTAGACAATTAATGTTTGGAACAAGTAGATGAATTTTTTATTTTGGAAGTAAGTTCGATAGAAGAGGAAAGGCTGAGAAAGGTCACTGCATATAAAAATGAGTCCTTGCAACATATTATTTCTAGAATTTTACAAATGTTACCATTTACATATCTGTAATTTATATTATTATGTTATGATGGTATTCTAGATGAGGAATAAGACAGCGTGTGATATACCAGTAGAAAATTAATGTTTGGAACAAGTAGATGTATTTTTTTTTTGGGAAGTAAGTTCGATAGAAGAGGAAAGGCTGAGAAAGGTCAATGCAGATAAAAATGAGTCCTTACAACATATTATTTCTAGAATTTTATTGAATGGGATGGTCACCAATTTGCAGTGTGAGGAAAAAGTTACCCAAAGAAACTTTCAATGTTCAGGGTATGTGTCGCGATATAATGTATGGCAAGCAAGTAAAAAAACTACACATATGTAAAAATAGATACTCACGGTTGAAATATTCACTTTATTTTTTTGCGGATGTAAGATAGATTTAATTTAATGATGAGATTTAATTTTAAATAGCACAAGTTAGTTAAGGTTACAAAGCTAAACGCGCCTGTGTGAAAACACAGTCAAATAAGAAAGGGAGGAAACTGAGCAAGGTCCGAACCAGTGCCGGTTCGTTCTTGACTTGAACCACAGTGTCATAAGGCAAAAAAGAGAGTGATTACTTAAAACGAACCTAAACGGAATCGAAACATGGTACTTCTGTTTACTGCGGAAAATTTTAAAAAAGTGGTCTCTTTGAAAAGACACTAGAGGCAGTTCGCAGAAATGGAGTGAAAACTTTAAATCTTTTTTCATGGGGCTTAGAGAATCTTTTTCGCTTCACTATTTCGAAATAGAACGCAAATCAGAATAGGTACTTACAATTAAATCACTTTACATGGATAATGTTATGCAGACTAATACACATAATATTTACATTATTTGGTTACATAAATTATATAACGTTGCATTACAAATATTTTTTCTAAGTGTATTAAAAAGATAATCTATTTAAAATAAATTAATGAATCTGCAAAGCTGTCCCATAAATTATATTTAATATAAATTATTTATGTAAGTCTTATAAAAGTGTTTCACAATTTTGTAAGTGATATAACGGATATAAAATGTGAGATATACAGGGTTATTTGGAAAACATTAATAACCTCACAGGACTATATTTCTGCCTTGATGATGAGTCGAAAATTCAAGCTATTATGACCAAATATCAATAGTTAAGGAGATATGCGACATAAAAGTTTGCATTTTTTTTCAATATTTTTGACTTTTTTTGTGAAACGTTGTACTATCATTACAGTAACTTATATTGAATATGAAAAATTAATTCCCTTTAATACAAGTCTAATAAAAAAAAATCGAATTCCAATAGGAAAACATTCCAATTGGAATTTTCAGGGTTTTTATAATTTTATTTAACTTGATTGAAACGAATGAATTTTTCGTAATCGATAAAAGTTACTGCAATTATAGTCCAACGTTTTACAAAAAATAAGTCAGAAATATTGAAAAAAAAATGCAAACTTTAATATCGCATATCTCCTTAAAAATTGATATTAGGTCACGATAGTTTGAACATTTTCGACTGATAATTAAAGCAAGAATATAGTCCTGCGAGGTTATTAATGTTTTCCAAATAACCCTGTATAATTAATTGATAATGGCATGACATTTAAAGGGTTAATAAATAAAAAGTTAAGTAAAAACCTTATTTTGTTGTTGTATCCAGCTCCAGAAACGATATAAAAACTAACACGAAAAAATCTTCAATTTTTTAAATTTACAAAACACAAAATACACTCAAATCAAAAAAAAAATGTAACCGGTCGAATGTCCATTGGAGTGTTGATGTAAGAATTACTTTTTTTGAAAATAGTTTTTTCGAATCTGAAATGCTGCGCGCACGATTGGTTGCAGCCTCCCGGAGCGGCTGATGGCTGGCGCTTTACTGGTCGAGCTGGATGGGAGCGAATTTTCTCTACGGCCATTGGCTGCCGGGTGGGGGTGGAAATAAAGCTGCTCGAATTCTGAATTCCGAGTTGCGATTCGTCGTGCGTTGATTGTCGTTCGTTGAGATCTTTTATCACTACTTTTGGACCTATTCTCTTTAATCTGTGTTTTGACGAACATTATAAATGTTACCCTTTACATATAATTTATATTATTGGGTTATGATGGTATTCTAGATGAGAAAAGTTAGATAACGTGTGAAATACCAGTAGGCAATTAACGTTTGGAACAAGTAGATGAATTTGTGTATTTGGGAAGTATGTTCGATAGAAGAAGAAATGCTGAGAAAGATGTCGAAAGGAGGGTATGACTGCAGGGAATAAGATAAACGGTGCTTTGATTGTAATCATTTCTAATAGAAGTCTACCGAGGCAAAACTAGCGGTACATAATAGAATTCTGGTACTAACTCTGACATAGATAGTAAAGAAGGAAGATGTTAGGAAAGGCTATAAAGCTGATCTTAGCGTAGCTAATAGAATCAAAAAAAGGTTTGGGCATATTTAGCGAATAAATGAGGAAAGAATCGTAAGAAAAATATATGACGCAAGTGTTGACGGCACCAGAAAGAGAGGACGACCGCAAAAGACGTGGGATGACCAGATTAACCAGATAATAGAGGATAGTTATGTTAGGAGCCACAACAATTCAACAATCGTGGAATCTGTATGCGAAGATGTACGGATGGGGATGGGGCGAGATTTGTGTTTCAAGACAGAAGAGTGAGGCGCTCTTTCCTCTCATCTACGCTCTATCTACTCCTGCAGAGAAACAGCGTGATCGTAAATAAGTAAGTGTTTTTGTATGAAAAGAGGTTCACTGGCTCAGAGACTGAGACCGACGAGACTCGCCCGTTTTATCAATCAACACTGGAATATTAACAGTAACAATTTTATCTAAATTTCATTAAAAACAATTTATAAAATTAAAACAATGCAACCGATAAAACAGAACATCTACCAACGACTTAAATACAAAAAATACGGCTAACGGAAATGGCGTTGCATTTTGATGTACATTATATTCCTATAGTAGAATAATACTTAAAAATGCATCAAAAACAAATTTTAACGTCATTTTGAAGAGCGCTAACACAGTAAGCTTATAGAATACTACTAATCGACTATCACGTGTAAGCAGAAAGGATAGAATGCCATACTCTTCAATCCTGCCTGTAGGCAGAAAGCCCCTTCCCTCCAAGGAGGGGTGTTGATTTATTTTTTGTCCCGTGCGATGTCTCCTCGGGTGTCCTTATGTTGTATTTTTTAGATTATAGATGTTCTTTTATTGTAATTTGTAAAACCTCTTTTAAAAAATAAAGACTTTTAGCATGGGACATTGAAGGTTTTGCGCGACCGACTCGCCTGGTCTTGCTTCTTGTAATGCTGGGACGCAAGGCCGGGCGGAGAGGACGCTTTAGCATAAAATAATGCCAACCAGGCGGCGAATATGTTGGGCTGATATGGACGCTTCGGCGCATAAAACAGCCCATAGTATATGGTGGGTCACCTTCAATGTGCAGAAAGGATAGGACGCCATACTCTTCAATCCTGCCTGGCACTGGCCATACTTGGGCCATACTTATTAAATATTCCTTTATTATATTCCTTTATAAATATTCCTTTATCTGATCGTGCCAGATCTTTTGCAGACGCCCTTTGTTTCTGCTGCCTTCAACACTCACCTCATATATTTTCTTTACAGTTCTCTCCTTAGTCAAACGTTCCACGTGACCAAACCACCTCAGCGATCTTTTCTTTATTCTATCTGTACGATACAGCCCGCACCAGTTTTTATACACACACTCACGGATGTTTTTGTTATTCATGCTGGCTTTTACCGCGTTACTTATAGGTAGGTACCCATACATCTTTTTATCTCAATTTCTTTAGAGAATTACGACACTGTCGATAACAGATCTCAGAAAGGTGTTACAGAAATCATAATATGCATATACGGGAAAAAAACACCGTAACAAAAGTTTGACCAGAGAAGATAAAAGAGAAATTCAGTTATTATGCGTGTTTGGGTTTCGTGTTTTTGGCCGTTCGCCATCTTAATTAGCCCGTCTCGACGCTCCGCGCAGGCGCGTGAGTGACTCCGGTTTACATCATTGTCTCCGCCACAAAGGTTAAGCTAATTTCATAAACAGCATTAAATTTTTACGATCTTCATTGTTCCGTTTTGATAGATGGCATGGGTCGTTATTCGAAACGTAAGAAATGCGTTCATTAACTGAGCATTTTGTAACACGTAACCTCAAACATTACCGGTCAAAATATGGACTCATGCAATAGTCTTTGAGATATGTCTTTGTTACTAATTATCGTATTGTGGAAGTGTTAGAAATGTCTTACAACGCAATGTTATAGTAAGGCTAATCGTAAAAGATTTGAGCAATATACCCTCAACGGGAGTAGATTAATTTTCACGTAAAGGTTCCATTGGCCCAGTGTGAGCCTCTTTTAATAATAGAAAAATTAGCCGAGAACAGGTAGCTTCAGAACAGGTACTTCTATATATCTAGTGAGGTAGGTATTGGCTGAGAGGTTTGTTCCTTTTTTTAATAGAGATGCAAAAACGGAATACATGTCGCATCAATATTCATACAATTTTAAAAATAAGCTTAACGCTTGTGCTATGAAAATAGGACTAACTTGCCAGTGTCCTGGACGGGGCTCAAACCACTGAACACTAGATCACTAAGCGAGCGTCATGTCCATTATACCAACAAGCTACTATTTGTATTATGTGTAGGTGTGTATGAAGCAATCAATCTATTTTTGACCAATAGCAATAATATTATATATTTAATACTGAACAAATTATTATATATTTTATAATTTTTATTTTGTAATAGTATACGCCCTGATTTGGGATTTTACGTCATAATTATCTTAGTACTCGTACATAGGAATAACATGACAAAAAATGACATAATATTAACAATGTAAATACAAAAAGTCGCAAGAAAATACGGTAAGTAATATGAAGAACGAAGTTAGAAAGAAAGAAAGTAGTAAGAAGTAAAAGAAAATACAATATGTAAATAGTAGATACTTTTATTTATTTATTTATTAAAGAATCTTAACAGTTTTTTAAACATATAATGTAAAAGCATGGTGTTCATTTCATAGACCAATAAAAAAGAACAAAGTTTTATAAGATATTTTTAAGTTAATTATTTTGAATTAATTAATGAATAGTAGTAAGCGGCAAACAATGTTAAGAATGAATAAGGGTAAGTGATTGAATGTGAAGAAAGAAAAAGTATATCAAGAAATTAGTTAATTAATGGGAGGAAAAGGGTGCGGAGGTAGGAGTCAGGATAGAGATGGAGGAAGAGAAGATTAGATATAGTGAGTGATTGGTCAATGTCGATGTCAAATAGATGGCATGAACATGTTATTATTGAAGACAACATGTTCTTCTCATTAGTAACTGATTTGATTTTTATGAAAAAGTGTAGTTAACATGTTCATCCCTATGATTTGAACATGTTCTAATTATTTTTAAGTTCTGAACTTATTTCCAATGGAAAGAGCGTACAATATTTAGTTTAGACGGCTTATTAACTCATTTTTGACAAAAATGTTAGTTAACAACTTCTTGCCATAGGGTCTTCATATATCTACTTCTGTAACTATACTGAACTAACTAAACAGTATTAGAATAGAGTATCTAGTCCTATTGTGTCTGATTCTGACCGCTGCGCCGCGATAAAGCATTCGTTAGTGTGCCCTTGTAATTTGACAAGGCAGAGGAGAACGCATCGGCAAAATTTCTATCCAACTTGATGATGGAAATAGGAAAAAGATAAAACAAATGTAAAAAAATATATCAAGAACTTTACTAAAAAATCTGGTGATGTATTTTATACGCAAAAAATAACAATTAAAGAAAAATAAAAGATAACTTAATATTATTCAGGTATCTTTTATTTCTCTTTCTACTGTGCTCTTCCGTGAAACTCTTAAGTTTAAGGTTGTAATAAATCAATTAACCATCGTACTTGGACATTTCTCAGATCTGCTAGACTTTCATTATCTTAATAACAGCCTGTCATTAACTTTGTCAATCTATCTTGATAATCCTTGTCTTTATCTTGACGCAACTCATATTACGGAAATGCCCACTTTACAAGCCTCCAACACTATAATTTATTTAAATCAGGTTCTACAGGATAACTGAAGATACAGTTCCTTAAACTCCGTTCTTCTTTAAGGTTTAGGAACAAGATTTGCTTTCCGCCACCGAGGTGAGACTCAGCTCCCTTGCTTCTTAAAATAGTACTAAATAATTTCTATTTAATGATACAATAATTTTATCTTCACAAAGTTGACAGTGCTAGAAAAACTTTTAAACATCCAGGTTTCTTGCTTTCCTCAGCGTTGAAAAATAAATGAAAAAAAACACTGACTCAAAATACATTAACGTCATTCGATGACACCATGAAGCCGGAAATTGCCAAGCTAGTGTATCTTTGTTCAGAATTCTAGGCCCAAGTTCAGAGTCAATACTTAGATGATTTAAAGATTAAGGTACGCCTTAAAAGTGTTATTTTGTTCTGAAAATTACGCTTTTAAGGCGTACCTTAAACCTTAAATCATAGATACTTAGAAGTATTCAATTCGGACCTTAGAGTTGGATTGTAGTAAATTATATTATAACACGATGAGATGGCATAAGTTAGGAAAGCGCCCTTGAAGCGTCTCTTACGCAAAAATGGCGCTATATAAATTAACACAAACATAAACATAACACAGTTATTTAGAGCAAAATAAAAACATACGATACAAAAAGAATCTCAAATTTACTATAATTAACTTCATGAACTTTATGGATTACTTGCTCGTTTTACCGTTCTGATGATGATATAGTTGGATCGAAACCGGCCGACTATAGTAAAATTAGTTAACACGAAGTAAGGTATTTGCTTAATGTAATAATTATATTCAACCTTAAAGTGAAACTATTATATTACAGTGTCCTGTAGCTAGTAGCCAAAACTTCGGAGGAGTCGCTACATTCCATTTTTAATAGAAAATATTATTAACACTTTGGGTGAAATGTCGACAGTTACGGAAGATAAGCGACATACATTTTTTCGTTATTTCCAAGTTGATTTCTATAAAACGTTGCACTAATTACTACAGTAATTTATATGGAATATTTAAAATTAATTTTCTTTATTAAAAGTCTCCATTTTGGGTACCAAGAAATTAACGTTAGTTCATGTCTATATATTTTGGTGATAAGTGGGTATAATTCAGGGGCGTGCAGTGGGAACATCGAAGCATGACTTTTACGTAACCATTTATTTGGAAAAAATCGGAATACAACATATATTTCGTTATATTTCTATCACAATTGTTATCATAGTACCTATTTATATTTCGA
>JADDOH010019693.1:0-19566 GCA_016648135.1 Agrypnia vestita | reverse complement strand
ACATTTTTGTATTCTTGTGTATATCTTATTTATTTAATCTAATGTCTTACAATTTTGTATTCTTGTATTGTTTATGTCTTACTTCCTTAATTTAATGTCTTAATTTTTATAACTTCTTTCTCTGTCTATATCTTACTTATTTAATCTAATGTCTTACACTAACGATTACATTAACAATAGATATGTATATACGTACAAGACAATGCCCCCACTTTTAAATACGAAAATAAATTCTCATTTAAAAGTGGGTAAGCGTGTAATATAAATGTGTATTAATTATATTATATAGAATACACTCACTCTTAAGTTTGTACATTTACCAAATACATTTAATAAAAAAATAAAAGAACTTACTGTCCATCCACTTGGTGTCGTACTTGAGGGTCCTCAGGTAGCCGTGGTGCGTGGTGTCGTTGCCGAGGTCCCAGCGGGCGTACAGCGGGTCCGCGGCGCCCGAGCCGGCCCTGCTGGCGGCGTGCAGCGCGCCCCGCAGCAGCGCGCTGGTCCTGGCGCCCGGCGCGGCGGCGCAGCGGCCCGCCCCGCGCCCCACCCTGGCGCGGTGCACGTGGCGGGGCAGGTGCTTCAGGTCTTTCTGCGAAAAGCCAAACCTCTTTAGTTGGAAAAATCAAACGGCATATTGATAAATGACTATATTGTCACGGGATCGTGGTTGCGGGAGGCAAATGAAACATGAAATGAATTAAAATGTTATCATTACCCTAATATTACAATAACTAGCTGTAACCCGTCAAAAATTACGCTGCTTTTACATGTCGGTTCCTGAGGTATATGTATTTATTAATTTTTATAAAAAAGAAAAGAAAAGAAAATGAAAAGAAAAGATATGGAATAATAAATATTTTATGTAAAAAATGAAAAAAAAAGTTTGCATTATAAAAATGAAAAAATAAGATGTAATTTTTTTTGCGTTAAAGAAATGAAAAAAAATATAAAACGAAAAATAAATACTATAAAGAATTTACGGAGACCGACAGATAGACGGACGGACGGACAGACAGACAACGAAATTATTATAATTGGGATATACTCGTATATTACATTAACGGACAGATATAAAGGAAGTTTCTATCTCAACACTAGATTTAACGTAAATTTTGTCTCTTACCACGAAGCATCACATATCCCCAACACAAAAACTCTGGAACATCGAAGCGCACGTGCTGATCTAATACTATTAGTTAAACTACTACTAATCTCGACTGTCTCAGTCAACTGGATTTAATCTCCTTTCATGTTCCCTGTAGATGAGCCCGACAGAACGTGCTCTTCCATGTTCCAAGAAATAGAAAATCCCACACCCAAAATATATTTTTATTTCGCTCATGCAAGGCTTTCAATAATAATTTCAATGATATTGAGTTCTTCAATATTGGTCTTACCGCAATTAAAATAATGCTTTAGATTATTTGTACTAAATTGACTTTGGCTATTCACTCACAACATCTAATCTTCTCTTCTTCCACCTTAAAACTGACCACCTCCTCACCTATTCCATATGCCCTTGTTACTATCAAAACTCATTAACTTTAATAGCTTTTTGTTTCTTATTTCTTCATTTATTATCGTTATTTTACTTTAATATTGTCTGTTGATTACTATACTTTGATTACTATCATTGTACTTAATTTACTAGGCCTTAAACATCTGTGAATCTTTGTAATTGGTTTATATACTGCACACTGTGTTCTAACATTTTAATGATTAAAACTGTTAAGATTCCTTAATTAAATAAATAAATTAAAACTAAATAAATAGGTATCACTTTTTTAGAACTTGAATTTAAAAATGGACGTGCATTTAATCGGAGCACCGTTCTTTAATTCACACCGATTTCAGTGATTGAACACGAATCATAGAAGCTAGCACAAATGCGAATACACAGAAAATGTGATTCAGTGCGACCAAGCGACAATATATTTAATGAGCGATTTCAGTGTGGATTCTAACTAGCAATAAAATACCTACTGACGTGTAAAAAGTGTTTCAAAGTAATCAGAGCGTTAAAAAGCAAGTGAATCAGAATTTCTTGCGATACGATTAAAATATTTTCAAGTGACTTTAGCGAAACTTCATGTGAATTAAAGAACGGTACTTCGATTAATTTCATGTCCAGTAAATGAATAAAATTAATTAAACAATAATCGATTTCCAGCGTTTCATTTGACACCCACAGCCATAATTCTGTAACAATATAAAAAAGTAGTATACAGACATTATAAACAAATATATTTTAATGTTTACAAATTATTATTTTGGTGTGGAATACAGTAGGCATACAAGCACGTAAGCAATCTGTTATTTCCAAACATAAAAAAAATATATAATTTTGAGGCGACAATGTAATATCCTGTTCCAGACAAGGGTTGGGGGTTGATATATGATGTTACAATGCACTCATGGAAATAAATCGAGTTTAATTTACCCAGGCGAATGAGGATGATACAATGCCTTCAAGGAATGATATTTTTGTTTATTTATTTATTACAGCTTAGATGATAGATTCTGCAGTGGGATCCGAAATATTGGAAAGGGAGGTCGAACATACAAGGCAGAATAACCCAGATTTACACCTTCTCTTAGTCGAAGTCGATGCTTGTCACTGAGTATATTTTAATCAAGATATACTGTAGATGAAAGAGAACGAAGCTATATAGGTCAACAACCATCGTATGGCTGATTTAAGTGATCACTTAACACAATGTCAGGTTCACCAATTTCACCCATGATAGTCTATAAGATCTATCAAATTTTTGGAAGTTGTATATACCTAGATCAATTTGTTTCGTATGTGAGTTGTTTCTTACCTGTGGATGAAATTTATCATCCGTATAAGCCAGTCGTATAAGATGTCGCCGTTGGTTATGAGATTTCTATCTATGAGATAAAATCCAGTAATGTGTTCTTGAAAAAATTGAACATTCGCAAAAATATTTTTCATTTTATTTTTCGTTAATTGGTTTCCTTATAACTGTCGAAATTCATTTACGTGTCATAATTAGATAGAGTCTGTGGCCTACAAGAAACCTTTATTTACAGGAGGAGGAGTAAGTACAACGCAAGTGTTGGATGGATAGTAATTCAAGTTGTCAATATTTAGTAAGTCGGTATGTATGTGTGTGCCCATGCGCATGTATGAGGAGAAATGTGACACTAACAGAGTTACTAAAGTGCTCAAATCTAAAGCAAAAAATGTCAAAATTTGCAAAAGCCCTATTACAGGTATCAAGAACACAGTTAATTGTGAATTTTTTCCACAGTTTTTTCTTCCAAGACCCAAGTGCTAAAGCTGTAGCACTCTTGTTAATATCTCGACTTGCTTCTGTTTATTTCAAAACCTAGAACAATTCTCTCCTTTTCTATATAAAACAAGCAGGAAAGCAATCAGTCAATAATAAAAATTTAGATATAATTAAGACGAAGTATTTATTCAAAATTTCTAACCGATTAATAAGTCAGAGCGGAATAAACCATAGTTCGATAGGTAGGTACCTACTCTCTCTTCTCGCAGTGTTGATTACTTTTATACAACATTATAAAAAATTAATCTTCGTTTAATTTTTACATAAACAAATTTGAATGTTCAAAACCAAAAATGTAAATAAAATTTCAACAAAAAAATATTCTCGACCGTAAAAAAAAAATTCTATCCTGCCAGGATTCGAACCTAGCATCTTCTGATCCGCAGTCAGACGTGTTATTCATTGCGCCACCGGACGCGATAAACAAAGCGGCAAAATTATTGTATACAAATAGAAATCATCATTCAAATGCAGAGACGTACGACATTGCTTGGAGTAATTATAATATAGATAATTGATAAAAATGATGATTCCAGATGACCAAACGACTCTTAATTTATCTCTTCTCCTCTTCTTCCCCTTGTCCTATTCGGGTCTGGGACCCACTGCATCGACAAGTCGCCTCCACTCGTCCCTGTCTTGCGCTGATTGTGCGGCCTCCGTCCATTGCAGTCCCATCCTTTCCTCGCACAGTTTCTAGAGCTGCCTCGCTGGTCGTGGTGCCTTTCTCCGTGCTATAAAAGTTTGTGGCAAGCAAACTGTCGCTCCGGATCGCGCTGTCGCATTTTTACGACGAATTCATTACCGACTGACTATTCACGACTACTCTCTGGCGGGCGCGCGCGTGAACTAATTCATTCGTGACAAAATAAATGGATAAAGAAAAAAAGTAACCCATAAAACCTTTTTATTATATTCCCTTTCTTTGTAAAATATAACAACAATTAAAGACGAATTAAAACATATAACATGACACTAAACTTACAGCAATTTAATATATTTCTAAAATGTCAGATGTTTTGAGCTTTGATAAGACACCTCATGCTTTGAAGATTAAATTCTAAAAACATTTGTCAGTCAATTTAGATTTTCGAAATTCGTAGTGAAGTACCTATTATGCATACCGATTTAGTAATTCAAATTTAGAAAATATTCCCTTGACGTTTTCTAGTGATTCCAAATTGAAAAAACCAATAAAATTTCTAAAAATCCGAAATTATACTATAATTATTATTTTTTTTTTTAACAAAAATTTGATAGATCTTCTTGATCGTCGCCATGAGTCTACTTGCCAAGTTTCAGCTCGATTGGATTACGGGAAAAGGGTCAAAAATCGATACAAAGTTTTGGTTGACGGCAAGCAAGCAGATGCCACGAGTTAATATAAAGGGAGTAAATATAAAAGCATGCCTTATTTAAAATTCGCCGCGCGTATCACAAGACAAGGCTCTACCGACAATTTAAAAATCTTTAAAGCGTGTAATGGAGTAAACTACCCGCTGTAAATACTCAGCGAATGAAAGCACACAACATTAAGCAAAACAATAAATTCCACGGCGAAGTTTTGTGACTTCGCTGTTTAATTTACGATGCATAAAACTTATATCACCGTCCTTCCTCGCTCTCTATTAACGTTTAGTGCCTATTTCCACCCTTCTGTCTTGTAGTGTAGCGCGAAGTATCTGTTGCTCTGAAAAAAATCGTTGTTACGAAAATTCGTTAGTCGGAAATAATTTCAACAATTTTATTACGTGTACGTTTCCAGTATCAAAAACAGCGAAATCGCATGAAAAGTAACGAGTTTTATATATTATTTCAAAATACATCTTGTATTTTTTTTATTTATCAAACAATTTCGTTGTCTGTCCGTCTAAATATTAATCGTCCGTCTAATAAATAATCTAAATATTGTCTCTTTAGAGGTAAAACTCACTAACCGCAATATTCATTAAAATGAGTAATGAATATTAACATTAATATTTTTTCCATCTCTATTCCAGGTAAAAAATTATATGAATATGTTAAAACTCATAATTTGAACATTTTCAACAATTTTCATATCGTATTTTGAATTTATAAACCTCATTTTCTCAAATTGGCACTGAGTTAGTTTGACCTCTAAAGGGACGATATGTATTAATCTGTACATCTTGCTACTCTTTCGTACGAAATCGATATTTTATGATACTGGCAATGTGGGCACTACATGTGAAACTTTTTGCCGAATGTTTTGACGCTACATCCTTTCATCCAATTGTCTTAATGGAACTGTATTAATAATTTTACGAAAAAGTAGTATTCGTATGTGAATTTACTTAGCTCATTTTACTGAAGAGAAACTTTTTTTTTTCTAAAGTGATCTGATGGAAGAACAATGTGAATGAACGAAGAAATGAAAACTGAAAAATTCAAAATAAAGCTATAAATTAGCGTGAAAAGGAGACTACAAGGCAAAGTCCTAAAAATATGACTCAAAAGCAACGTGAAACTCGAAAGGAGAAATGCAGTCGAAAAAAGTCGCAATACCTACTTATTCTAAATATGACCTAAAAAACGAAAACCAGACACTTAATAATCTTAATTTATCAAAATCAACTAATATTTCTTATATATTTTTTATAAGCTGTAATAAAGATATTACAGATTTAAGATTCACTTGTCGTGGTATTATTATTCAAAGGTATTTTTGTGATTTGTTACAGAAATCATATTAAGCTGAAAGCTATTTGAAAAGATAATAACATGGCATTGCTTAAAGACTACAAATTATTGCGAGATTCTAAAATTGAGAAGAGCCGCACTTGGTCGTGAGTTTCCAAATGCTTTGAATGATTTTAGAATGTTTCAGAAAGATCTGGAAGCCGGTCGAATACGCAAAATATACCAGAAGGTTCGAGAAATCGGGTCTTAATAAATTGCGTCACGGCCACGCCGATAACTCAGTCATGTTTTGATAACTAGCGAAGAAGGATGAAAACATAGCGAACTGTGAAGCCGTGCTATACACAACAAAGTGAAGCACAGACGACGGCGTGTAAAGCATTACCAGAGAAGAGTGGAACTTTCTAGATCAGAACTTAGCTAAAGTTTGTATCTAATGAACTCGTTTACTGATAAAAGTTTAATTGTTTACAATCGTTTCATTCGGATCCCATGGCACCGAACCTCTGACAATTTATAACTATGTCTTTAATTTTTTTTTAATCATTATTGATTGATATTCTGACGATACTCTATTAATTTATAGCGGGGATGGCAAAAGCAACTTGCAGAGCAGAATTAATGATGATTTGCATTTCCATGTTTTGTGACGGAATAAAAATGCACTTAGAATAAAAATGTAAAAAAAACTAATTACATGATTCTAAAGCAAAAAAGTAAACCGCCTTTAAGCCTAACTCTTTCTATAAATGGATATATTATAAAACAAAGTGATTGTGTGAAATATCTGGGGCTTGAAACTGATGAGAGAATTTTATGGACGAATCATATTCGAGCTCTTTTAAAAAAACTTGGGCCTATAGTGGTGTGACGAAAAGAGCTGAACTATTTGATACAAGAACTGAAAAAAATATCTAAAATGCTTTTATTTTCCCTCATATTTTATATGGCATTATTATTTGTTCACAGTGTAATTCACAGTCGCAGAAAATGATACAAAGAACTTTAAACAGAGCCCATAAAAGGCATGCTTAACCTAGAAGATCTGATATATGTGGAAGAGAAAGATGACTTATAAAATAAATAATAAATTATTAAAAACGAATATCATCGTTTACCAAAACAGTGACGTACATAGACAACATACAAGAACAAGAGACTATATAAGAAGTGATATACCGCGGACTAATAGAGAGAGATATGGTTTCCTATACACTGCGATCGATTTCTATAATGGAATCCCCATTTCCATAAAGAAATGAAATAGTGTAGGGACTCTTGTTGGTGAGGAGATAACTGTTTAACAAATCAATTGCTGAATTTAATATGTATACCCACTTATTTAACTTTATTTCCTGTCCCCTTATACCAGGATACAACTACTATTTAATTTTTAATTTTTATTTCGAAATTGGCACCCCGGTACCTAATGTTTTTTTCTCTATATCTTTATATTTAATTTGCTTTAAAGAATATTCATTAATTTTGTTAGGTACAGGTTACTTAAAATATCAAATATCGTTCAATTTACCTCCAACGCTTCTAGCCGAGTACCTTCTCACCCCGAACAACCCCAAAATTCTTGTAAAGGTTCATCGTAAAAAGGGGCTTAGGAAGCTGGTAGCTGCTTACGTACCTATCTTCCTTTGATTCGGGATTAAGTCAAGAGATTAAAAACAGATGAAGTTCGAGAACGTCCCGAAATTAAGCAGAAGATTACCCAGTCTTCCATTTTCCGGATTCAAATTATGTTTTTCCGCTTTGGATGAAATCTACCATTTGCGAATGTTCTAATTGCATTTATTTTTTCACTAATCTGTCATTTATTTCGGTCCCGAGATTAATCTCATCTCTTAATCTACAGCTTCTTTGTAATCTATTTTTCATTATTTTAATATTCAAATGTGCCTTAAAATAAATTTCGAGATTAATAAGACTATTAAGGAACTAATTTGAAATCTTGATGGAGGGGGAACTATATTTTAAATACGAAAATATTTATTTATCTGAAAAATTTAGCGATGGTTGCGAAACCTGTTGGTTAAATAAAAACACAATGTTCAATACAAGTTTGGTTTAAAAACAAAATATAAATGATATTATTAATATTAAGTATTAAAATCTACAGAGAAGAATTAAAACTGTTCCTTAGGAAACGTGGTTGGGTCACAGCAGAAGAATGTAGCGCTTTGCGTATGTTTAAGACACATTAACAGTACAGTTAAAGTATTTATTCTTGCATAATTAAATCCTTTTGTAAAAAAATATATTTTTTTACAATTGAAGTTGATTTTTTAATTTAATTAAACTTTCATGTGAACAATTCATGTCTATGTATATATTATGGTATATCTAAATAAGTGGGGTATAAAAGCAAAGGCAACAATATCCGAAAAAAAAATAGTATGCAGTCATCGAGAATTACTAATTTCAAATGTACTGAATTTGAGATTTTATAGTAAACAAAGCCTATATAGATTTATAAGAAATATGATTTTTGAAGGGGTAGATAAATAATATCTAGAATTCAGTATATTTTAAATTAGTAATCCTCGGTAATTATTAATTTTGCATTCAAAATATTATTTTAATTTTTTAGATATTGCGGCCTTTGATTTTATACTCCACAGATATACAATGGGAAATTTTATATTTTTCATATTGTTCTCAAACAAAGTTATACGCTTGTGTGATGTTAGTAGCTCTAATCAAGTAGTCTCCCGGATGAGCCTCGAACAACCGATTATTTGTTTACTCGCCTGGTGTTTGATCAAATAAACAAGTTGATTTTATTTTTATTCAGGTAAAAATAGACAGAATAAAATTATTAACCGGTCATATGCCGGCCGTACGTAACGCGGAATGTACCCTGTCTGCCGCGCAATTTGACGCACGATTGCTGTTTTTTAGACACTTTTTTGTGATGGTTATATTCATGGCAAAGTCAACAATAATCACTAAAAAGTTGCAGTTTCTGGTTTCTCAATATACAGACTTCAATAATTACTTATATTTCAAAAATTACCTATACAATAATTACTTATTCATAATTTATGAAAATAAGTAACGAAATTTACTGTCAGAAATGTACGCACATCTTGGAAATAATAACATTAAAGATATTGTATTTCAATATTTTCATTCTAATATATAAAAGAATATAAAAATACTTAATTTTAACATTTTTTAATTGAAAAAAAATACTTTTTTTAACAGATAAATAACACAATTAATGCGCGGTTCGAAGACGACATTTGGAATGATGTTTTGTCCGGTTAGCGCGGCAAATGAGGTTAATGACAAATAAAACTCTTTCATTTATTCAAAAATTTGAGATAAAACCAATGATTAGCTTTGGAAACCCATAAACGCAGGTACAATAGGCCGAATTCGTATACGTGTCTAGGGAGCGCAGATCTGCGCTCCGGCACCCGACCGGTTAAAACCTTGCAAAAATTTGAACCAAAAATTCTCTATAGAAGTTAAATAATTTTATGTAACTAGTATTAAAACGAACGAATTAAATCCATATAAGTTATTTTAATGTCAAACATTTTGCAGAAGATAAGTCATAAATATGTAAAGAAACTACTGATTGAGGACATTGATGTTGTAATATTTTAGATTCATAATTAAGGTAGGAACCTATTTGTAAAATATTATAGACCACATATGTTTCACCCTGTACAGTATTTCTATCGTAATCTATCCAATGGGACTCATTTGGTTTACTTCTATCGGAATCTACCCAATTGGTGTAATTTGGTGGTCTTCTGGGACGAGGCTCAAATCCCCGATCATTTACTCTTTCAAACTACAAGCTTAACGAGAGTGCTCCAAATTTTAATTAACATTTAAACGTAATTATTTTATTTTATTTAAAAAATTAAGATTACAAATATTTAATGATTTACCAACAAATTAAACGCTAACGATTATTAAGTATAATTATGTGTTATATATTAGTTATTTATTTTATTTATTTATTTAATGATCATGGAAGACCAACAGCACAACAAAGAAGCATAGAAAACATTGATTAATATAGATGGCCAATTACAGGTCTCCACATTTAGAATATATATATAATCATATATAAAAATCCTTTTAATTTTCTTGTACTTTAAAAGCCCACTAGGGGGCGTTGATTAATAAATAAATAAATAATTAATCGAAGCCGGAAATATAATCTTTTATTTTTATGTGTCTCAATTTATTGGCAAAATGTTGTATAAAGTAATCTTACAATAAAAGATATAACTGTTGTAATCAGCTATTACTTTGTGGTTAATCATTATTAATTCAATTAAACACAATAATTCACTGAGTATAAAAATTCACTTGGTCAAAAAACAGACAAAAAAATATTATTGAAAATAATTTCACACGACGGTTAACACAAAAATATATTGCGAAGTAATATTATAATTCTACACATTTTGTTATTTAGTTTATAGTTTATCCTGAAGAAGAAACTGTGGTTCCGAAACCGATTGGTGTTGCCTAAAATATAGTGGTTTAAATGTAAATAAATTAATTAAAATTTATTACATTTGAAATTGTGTGATAAATATCAATATTAACAAATTTACGGTACAATTTGAAACGCATCAAATTTAATCCTATTAAACAATCCATTTTGACCGTATTTGGTACTGTATCACAATTAACAAAACCATACTATTATTATTGTTGCAGTTGCAGAGTTACCATAACGCGTTGTGGTAACGAAACGAGGCTCAGTGGTAAGTTGGTTAATTATTATACTATTGTAATCAGTTATTATAATGTATCTATTCTTTGCTAATTAAATTAAACACAAAAATTCACTTGGTTTAAACTACTACATACTTATAAGTTAATTATTATTATCTCAAGCTATAACCGTACTGTATTATTTAAATTTACGTACTTTAAACATAAAATATATTTCAGCCGCGAGTTGTCTGTGAGAACAGTAGGTACAATCTTGCGTAGCGTAGCGTCTTGGTAGCGTAGGTGACGGAAATTGTTATCATTATATTAAAAGTTTATTGAAACGAATGAATTTTTCGTATTCGATATAAGATAGTGTAATGATACATTTTTTAAAAAATGCACATTTTGATATTGCACAAGACCTTAACTATTGATAATTAGGTCATGGTTGCTTGAATATTTTAGACTCACAACATCCGCAGGAATCTACCGACCAAGTTTCTACTCCTAGCTTTAGTACACCTGTATATATTGATCATTTTTCTTAAATATGTTTTTATCTACTATTTATTATTTACTTTAAAACGTGTATTATGTTACGTTTATAAAAAAACTAACCCACAAAAAACAAGTTTTTATTATAGTCCCTTTCTCATTGAAACAGGTTTCGCGCCTACTCCACGCTTCGGGCTCGAAAATTAAACAATATATAAATAGTTAAAATTTCGAAAAGTCCAAAATTATACTATAATTATTAAATTTTTAAACGTAAATTTGTTAGATAATTTTTATCGTCGCCACGAGTCTGCCTGCAAAGTTTCAGCTCGATTGGATCACGGGAAAAGGGTTAAAAATCGATTCAAAGTTTTTTCGGCAGACAAGCAGACAAGCCGACAAGCAGACAAGCAGACGCTACGAGTTAAAAGAAAGGGATTAAAATTCCTCCTTACTTTCTTGTAGGTACTATAAAAGCTTAATAGTGCGTTGATTGATAAATAAATAAAATTTCGAATTAAGTAAATTGATTGATAAATAAATAAAATTTCGAATTAAGTAAATTGTAAATTAGTAATCCTTTAATTTTTATTTTGATATTGCTGCCTGTGTTTGTATACCCCACATATAATGAGTAAAAGAAAACGAAACAAGACAATTTGATAAACAATTTGTTTACTGAATTAACTGTTTTGCTGTGTAGTCGGTTAATATTATATATCAACCATACAAATCCGACAAATTGCAACTATCCATGCTAAGTGCATTTCACATGCTAAGACTATGTAGCTCTCGGGGCACACTGTACTCTCTTTACTTCGGGATGGTTGACTCGGTTATCAGTTATGGCGTGAGCAGTTATGGTCTTACCTATAAAACATACATTGATAAAATCAATCAGATACAATTAAGATTCCTAAAACTTATAGTAGATAATAGAACTAAATGTATGTACAAGGATGATTATAATAAATTATTCAAAGTATGCAAAATATTACCAATTGACTAAAAAGTAAAATATAATATAATACTAGAAGAAATGATAAATAATATTAATATACACACTGACACGCTCCATAACTATGCAACCAGATCGACAGGACGAACAATGAGAATACCAATCACTAACAACGTGTACGGCGAAAGAAAAAGAGATTATATTGTGCCAAAAATCTTTAATAAATTAGAAAAAAAATTCTTTGAGATGATGCAAGACAAAAAAACTTCATTGGCAAAAAAGTACAAGCTAAAAGAATATGTATTAAAGCTATGTACCTAATCTTACATTAATTTATAATTACATATCATGTATCACTTGTAAAAAAAAATGCAACACTCGATAATGACCTACTATCTTCATTGTAAAATAAAAATTATTGTCAAATATTGAAGGCAACCATACCGTAAAACTGCTGTGCAGTTTGGCATATTTTTAATGTAATAAATTAAAAAATATATATAAAAAAAAATATTGAGTTGACGTAAAATAATGTATACTAATCCAAAAAAATAATTTAAAATACTAGCTGGAAAATTCAAAGTACAAGAAACGCAAACTTAAATAGTAAATAAATGTCAATTATTTGCAGCGCTCGGGACAGTTTGCGTCCGGGCAGGGTTACAGAGTGTGACTAGAAATGGCCGTGTAATTAAGAATAAAGGCTCTCGGAGGAATTTTTCTTCAAAAGTAATTTTAAAGGATTACCTCCTCGCCCTTCTCATTAAGGGAAATATATCGACACTTATTCGAAGCTGAGAAAACGTTTTAAATTTGACGAGAAAACAACCCGGGCGGTAATTACATTTTTTATATGTACCATATTGTCCCTTTAATCTAACAATCGGAAATAATGACGCACAATCGAAGGTTGCAGGGAGGACTAGAATATTCTGGAATAATCGATATGCACCAAAATATGTCAGAAGTTTCTGAAACTCGAGCGGCTAATACGCGAAAAGCGCGCACGGAACAGTAAAGTGGGACCCACCACAGACCCAGGGCTGTTCTACGAGCAAAATCTCCCGTATTGACCTTACATTCGCCATCCATTTTGGCATTGTTTTAATGCTAAAGCAGTTTCCTCGCTTACGCGGCGAGGAAACTACACTAACCACTTCGCTGTCTCTGGGATGCGTTATGAAAACAGTTTAAGAAAATAGTAATACATTTAAACTAACCCATAAAAACCAAGTTCTTATTTTACTCCTTTTCTTTGTAAATTAAGTTTACCATCATATAATTAAATAATTGATTGACTGAAAATGAAACAAGTCTAGACAAATATCTACGTCAAAAATCTCTAAAAATATCACTTTATTATTTGATTTCTTCCCAAAAAACCGAAGTGTGCTGTCATCTGTGAACCAATTGTCATAAATTTTCGAAATTCGTAGTGAAGTACCTATTGTACCTACTGGCGGAGTAATTCAAATTTTAAATATTCCGTGACGTTATCAGGCCGCCGTTGGTAATCAAACTCTTGGAATGATTCCAATTTGAAAAAAACCATTAAAATTTCTAAAAATCCATAATTATACTATAATTATTATTTTTTTAACGAAAATTTGATAGATCTTCTTGATCGTCGCCACGAGTCTGCTTGCAAAGTTTCAGCTCGATTGGATCACGGGAAAAGGGTCAAAAATCGATCCAAAGTTTTTTGACGGCAAGCAGGCAAGGAGACGCCACGAGTTAATATAAAGGGAGTAAAAATAAAATCGCGCGCACGGAAGAACGATTTTTGTGGTGAATGTTCAACGACTACACAGATAAATCGAAACCGAAGACAAAAAGCGAAGCGGCGATTCAGTGCGACCAGTGATAATAAATTAAGAGTGTACCTATCGAACTCTTAATAATGAATAGTGTTCAACAGACGTTCGAACATTCTGGAAAAGCGAGTATTAAGTGTTCCACAGACGAGTGATAAGTGATGACTAGGTCAAAATTGCGTCAATTAAAAAGTAGCGCTTCAATTTACTAAATTCGTGACCAGTGATTTTTGTTAATTAATAAATCTTTAATTAATTTCAAGTGTTTGGTGTATCTCCAACCGCCATGATCCCATGACAGTTTATTAATTTAAATTAAAAAACATTGTATTAACCACTTAACTAGTAACTCTACGTCTACCGGTTTCGATACCACTGTATCATCATTCTGAGTGTCATAAGTGGTTAATACAATGTTGTTTAATTTAAATTAATAATTATGTCTAACCACAAAATTAACGCCATAAACATCAAAAATACCATGAAAATTTGCTTAATGTCCTGTAGAAATCTTTTATATTACACTGTAAGTTAAGTTAGTGCCCACAAGATATCGTGAATTTTAAATTAGAGGATAAACTAAGTGAAGATATCCAAATTATGCGTGGTGTAAAACCACGATGTATCTTATCGCCTCCGCTATTTAACCTGTACTCCGATTCAATATTTAAAGAAGCTTTAGATATTCATCCCCCCTGGGGATATAAGGGGATGGTAAACCATGAAACAAGCAGGTGTGGCCTGACTTGAACACTCCTAAAACTAAATTTTTAATAGTATCAACAAGATCGCTTTCCACAACAAATATATTTTTAACTTCTTCTTCAAATGTAGCAAATTTATTTTCAAAGCCATTGGCTTTGAAACATGTTGATTTTTTTTTTTTTCAATAAATAAGTGGTTTAAACAAAGTTAATTTATATTAATTATAATATATTTTTTATTTTATATTTAATTAAAGTGTAATTAGTCATAATAATTTAGATTTTTAACTTGACAACTTAATTTTTTTTTAAATAATGACTGCAATCAACTATTCTAATTTTGAATCTCTGTCTGTCCGTAACTCGCTGGAATAAGGATGGAATTACAACAACAGCACTGTTAATGACTATATAGCCGCTAAAAAGGTCCGGAAGCTCGAGTTGGACACGTCAATCAGCGCTCGGCTCATGTTACACGTAAGAATTGTTATTAATTATTATTACGTTTCTTGATTTTTCACTAGCTTATGGCTAGTACAATAATAAAATAAAATATACCGATTATTAAAAAATCACTTACCCCATACAAAAGTTAATTGTATTTTGGTAAATAATTGATGAAATTGCAGTGATGAAATGTTAAGGGGACAGGGTTTCGTGTTTCATAAAACTATTTATCTAGACACAAAATAGCTGCCAAGGAATTAATAATAATCGATTAAGTAGCGTTAGCTTGATTAGTTAATTTTGCGATGGTTAGTCTCGGATCCTCAACGCACTTTCAAGACAAGACGGAGAAAATTCCGTGAACGAACCGTACCACAAAGTGCTCAACGATCCTGCTTTCTTCAAATATCTTTATTTAAGAATACATAATACATTGAAAAGTAAAAAGTAAATTTACCGAAATAACAGGTACTTAGAAATTTATTGACCCGTAATTCGCGAAAGGAATTCAGCCTCACTAAAGGTAAGTAATGCTTGCCCTAATCCTATTCCAGGTAAAAAAAAACTCGTCGGGAGTGACATCAAGATTTTATGTCTCGCGCTTTTGTTACAAATTGATTTTTCTACACTAAACAATAATTTAGCAGATGACGTATAGTTAATGTTTAATCTATTTTCACAATAGATTAAACATTAACTCAAAGGCCCCGTGGTACACGATTTACGTATATAGGCAGTATTATAATACAATTTGTATTTTAATATTGCCTACATGTTTCAAACGGTTTCTATATAATAAAAACTTCTACTTTTAATTTGACTTGTAAATAATCCTACAAATTCGAACTATTGGCTCATACTACGGAGAGTATAATGGAATGTTTAGTATGTCATAACTTATATAATTTATTTTATAAAAATCATTGTAATGTATCTGCTGTACTAAGAAATAAATAAATAAAAATATACAAATTTTGTAATCTTTAGTTTTATATATGTGAAGATGATTTAGTCTCCAATTTTTATAGATTAGTCTAAAGAATGAACGGTGGTTCCGAAACTGATTGGCATTATCAAAAATATAGAGGTTTAAGAGGCCCTGGTACACGATTTTCATTTTATTTGCTCTCGATTTCGCTAAATTTAACGTAAAATTATTAAATAATTTTGCAAAACCCATAGCTAAACAGGCTTTTAATCAATTTTTTTAAGCATTTCCTAAAAAATTATGAACAAATATATTGTTATAACATCAAAAAAATTATAACCATTAAACACTATTTTAATTTTCATGCAATAGAGTTGTCTTTGGTACACTAATCTCGTATATTTTCAAACAAAGACCATATATTTTATTTAGATTTAGACCATAGATTTAAGAAAATTCAAAGCGAAATTCTTTAGATATTAATATTTTTCGTTATAACATTTACCTACTTATTAAAGTTAAATATAACATTTACATTGAAAATCCGCCAGGTGTAATGGCGTCTTAATATATGTAGGTAGTGTTCATTTTTGTATCCTGGTAAACAAGCAAATAGTAGGCGATTACGAAGGTAAGGCGGCTTAGGGGAGTTGTAATTTTGGTTTTTATCAACAGTATTATTTTTAAGAACATTATTCTCGTCCTTCTCTCTGTTCTTCTTCGCAGACGATAATTCTTGGTAGTAGGCTACATTTGCCTTTGTCATTTAAATACAGTTTGTATATTTCTATCTTGGGTTTCCTCTTCTACTTTAATGTTTGGGTGTGTAAAATTATTCATTTTATATTATATTATATTAAACTCAAAGGCTTTTGTAACTTGTTACCTCTTTATACGATATTCGTGTCGTGATTTTTTCCAATTATTTCCCTTCGAATGTATTGGGACATAAATTTTTTTTTTCGTAATGAGGCCATAACATATTCTCCCTTTTTATTTACAACTATTTTTCAACGTTCCACAAGTTTTTTAATGCCTCTGCGATAAAAAACGTCGAGTCTTGATTCGAAGAATTGATCATTCAAAAAGAAAGAGGTGTCGAAAGTGCTCACTTTTGTCTACTTGAAATTTTGTTTTGAAGGCCTGTAATTAAATAAAATTTTAAATGCAACGTAAAAACAAACATGCAGAGCAGAAAATTATCTTTAGAATAAATTTATTTTGCACCATTACCAATTTGTTTTACTTTTAGCGCGCGTTTTAAAATTACAAAGAGACTGCTTATGTTAAGACCTAATATTAGGTCCTTACATATGAAATTGACGTTTTACCGTACTGGCAAATTTGATCTCAAATATCTTCTCTTTGGTTAGGAATTCCAAATCCAAATTTATACAGCTATTTACTCATGTATTTGTGTTTTGAAAATTATAATTCATTTGTTTTTTCCTCAATTGTTTTTTTCTTTGCGAGACTCAGTTTACAAAATGAAAAACTTGAAATATCGCGTTATTTACGAGTACGAGTTCCACCGTGGCACCAGTGCTGCAGAAACGGCTCGAAAGATTAATGATGTGTATGGCGACGGTGCCGCAAAAGAAAACACAGTGCGTTTTTGGTTCCAACGTTTTCGTTCTGGAAATTTCGACCTGCAGAACAGCCCCGTGGACGGCCGGAGACCAAAGTTGATAATGAAGAATTGAAGGCTATTGTGGAAGCGGAATCCATCGCAAACCACATCCGAGTTAGCTACAGGCTGCGGTGTTAGTGATAAAACTGTTTTAATCCACTTGAAGCAAATTGGTAAGGTGAAAAAGCTTGAAAGGTGGGTACCTCACGAATTGAGTGACGCAAATCAACAAACGCGCGTTGACTGCTGCGTTGCATTACTCAACCGGCACAATAATGAAGGGATTTTAAATCGAATCATTACCTGTGATGAAAAGTGGATCCTGTACGATAATCGGAAGCGCTCATCGCAATGGCTGAACCCTGCCGAACCAGCCAAACCATGCCCCAAGCGAAAATTGACTCCAAAAAAGTTACTTGTGAGCGTTTGGTGTACTAGTGCTGGTGTCGTTCACTACAGCTTTCTTAAATCTGGCCAGACGATTACGGCAGATGTCTATTGTCAGCAACTGCAAACCATGATGGAAAAGCTAGCTGCTAAACAACCGAGGCTGGTTAATCGCTCTAGGCCACTGCTGCTTCATGATAACGCTAGACCACACACTGCACAACAGACGGCTACCAAATTAGAGGAGCTTCAATTGGAATGTCTAAGACATCCACCGTACTCTCCGGACCTTGCCCCAACAGATTACCATTTTTTTCGAAATTTGGATAACTTCTTGCAAAGGAAAAAATTCAACTCCGATGGGGCAGTCCAAACCGCCTTCAAAGATTTTATTGATTCCCTTCCGAATGGTTTTTTTAGTAAAGGGATCGATGAACTACCTATGAGATGGCAAAAGTGCATAGATAGCAATGGTACATACTTTGATTAAATAAATATATTATAATAAAAAAAAATCGACTTTATGTTCCTCCCATACTAAACGTGAATTTCATATGTAAGGACCTAATATTTCAGTAACCTTACATATTCATGCGAACTTGTCGAAATTGTCGGGAGACTGTAGAAAAAGAATAAATAACGCATCTTCAAGTATTTCCCATTTAATTCGAATTATGTACAATGAATCGGAAAGTGCTAGTAGTGTCTGGAATACATGTGAATAAAGCAGAAACTTCTGGAAAATCGATAGTATAAATACGAGACTCGCGGCGATAACCGTTTTATTGTGACAGTTCGGCGATCCGATAAGCGGTGATTCAGTATGGCTAGCGAAATACATTGCAAAAGTACCTACCGGGCGTTATGTGCATAAGTATTCCACATACGAGTGATTAGTGCAAAATAAATCCAAAATACAATAATCAATGCTGATCTAGTTTAGTTCGTGTTCGGTGACTTTTTGTGTGAAATGCGTTTTATCTGTCCCCCACTGCCGCAATTCCGTGACCATATTATCTGTTTGGAATTATTGCTCCCTTTATATTAACTCGTGGCGTCTGTTTGCTTGACGAAAAAACTTTGGATCGATTTTTAACCCTTTTCCCGTGATCCAATCGAACTGAAACTTTGTAAGTAGACTCGTGGCGACGATCAAATTTTCGTTAAAAAATAATAATAATCATGGTATAATTTTGGATTTTTAAAATTTTTAATGGTTTTTTCACACAAGTTGTATGAAGATTCCGACGCATATGGTAGACACAAAACCCGAAAATGAGAAAGGGAGTGTTGTAAAAACTTGGTTTTTATGGGTTACTTTTTTTTCAAATCAATTAAGGCGTGATAAACGGTTTTCAAAACGAGTTCACAAACTGCTGTAGTAAGGAGAAGCAATCTTTTCCACCGTCTTCATTCATTTTCATTTTCCGTAGTTGTAATTATTTTCTGAAAATTAAAATCTTCTCGAGCAATTTCATAAGGTATTGCGCATACTTGTTAGCCAGGCGTACACTTCTCGTAAAT